>JASANC010000425.1:0-19478 GCA_030248135.1 Theristus sp. LFF4_11 | reverse complement strand
CTGGTTTTTTTTTTGCAGAAAAACGTCGGTTTTTTGCAGAAATTTTGGACCGTTTGCAGAAATTTTTTAGTAGATTTCTGCAAATTGCAGAAACAGATTTGCATACAAACTTTGGTTCTGCAATATTCATTTTGTGCTCAGCGCTTAACTGAGGTTTCACGCCATCATGGAAGAAATTTCAAATAGTTTTTTGTCAAAAACAGCTGTTTCGGCGGTTGCTGTAGCGCAATGATTGGCGTTTTGTTTTGCCTTCGTGAAGAAAATCGGAGTATTTCAAATTCGAAAAATAAAACAGAAATTCAATTAATATTATTGTTTGTTGATCATTATTGATTCAATTATTGTTTGCTGTTAGGCTTTCTGTTTGGAATTAGAATGAAGTGATCCATCATCCACACAACAGAAGATACAAAAATAAGACATTGGCGGAGGTACGGTGCGCAAGTTTGTCGTCGAGCTTGTCGAGAATCTCAGCAATCGATTCGAAGACACGCACAACGTTCTCAAGGCTGCCAAAATATTCTGCCGTCTAAGATAGATGGATCTGAACAGCTGCTGGTGTACGGAAATGCCGATCTGCTGTATCTGCACCAGTTTTAATCATCAATTTTGCCGGGCAAGGGCAGTATCGCTGATGAATGGAAACGATTCAAATGCGAACGAATTCAGTTCCCTGGTCCGAGTATAACTGCAGGCAAGCATGCAGTATCTGGGGATGAAAACAAAGAGGCGATACAAAATCAAACCGAACAAAGTGAACTGCACCTTTGAGAACGTCGAACCGACCGAAGCCATCGCTTTGATTGCGGAATTTGAGCTATGAGGGTTTTCATTTGATATTGTGTTGTTGTTAGGTTGAATGATTTGAAACGAATGATTGGTGATTTGTTCGGTTTGGCAATCTGGTTTGGTTTTGGTGTTTTTTCTGAATTTTTGAAAAATTTGCGGTAAGACGATGCAATTGGCAATTGCAATTCTGAGCATCGTTAAGAAATGATGCTCAGAACGAAAAAAATGACATTAAACAAGCACAAAAACCATTTTCGTCATGTTTTTTGAAATTTGCAGAAACCAAATTTTATTTGCAGAAATTTTTTACGAAATTTCTGCAAATTGCAGAACCGACTTTTTGAAAAAAAAAACCTAGGTTGTCAATAATGCATGCATGTTTGTGAGCTGTGCAACAGGACACTTTCAGGCGTGGACGTGGGACATGATTGAGCAGCTGGAGGTTCCGTCGGTGGCCGACACGCGCTCGTTCATATGGATTTGGTGTGGCTCAAGTCCGCAGGGTACGATAATGATCTCTACTACTTTTGTTCCGCATTTCGAATTATGTTCCAAAGTTTTTTTTTGCACTTTGTCGGATGATTTATTGTTGTTTGATATGCTGACTAGTTGCGACCTAGTGCGGAGAATTGATATTTCTACATCAAGGCCCGTACCACTGATTGGCTTGATCTGTACCACTGACAGAACAGATTTGAGGCTACTGAATGTGATCATTCTTACGCAGGCACACAACGGGGTCGTGAATGCCTGAGACGGTGGGGCTTCAGAAGGTGCGAGGACATTTGCTGGGTGAAACAGAATCTGAAAGCGCCGCAAGGCCAGCGGCGATATCAGTTGGAGCCGGGCGCGTTGTTCCATCGAGTCAAGGAGCACTGCCTCATGGGCATAAAGGGTTGGCTTGCGCATTGGCTGTGGGCTTTCAGTGGTTTTACTGCTGGTAAAAATATGTTTTCAGCCACCTCCGATCACCTCGAAACAAAACAGGGCTTCCAAGGTGTCCCTCTGAGCGATTGGTAACTTCAAGTTCCCGAAATCCGTTTGGGCATGGAGGGGGAGGGGTGGCTTGCTCAACTGATAAATTCAACAGTAAAATTAATTGAATTCGCGAATCGAAAATGGCAAAAGAAAAGCCACCTTCAGGCACAGTACGCCGCTCGGTCGATGGCGATTTCATCCACGCGAATGTCGACATTGACCTGATCATTGAGGAGGACTCGCCCGTCAGAAAACCGGAGGAGATTTTTCTGATCGCTGAACATTTTTGCCTTGGTCGTAGGCGGCTGCATTTGTTTGCGAACGATGACACGCTGCGACCCGGTGCGTTTCGTTTTGTTTTAAGGCATATCACGGACATACAAACGTTTTCCGCGAAAATATTCTTCCGGTTCATCTACGGAAATTTTCCTGAAGCTCTGTTAGAGGTTACTCATTGGCGCCACTAATTTCAGGTTGGCTTTCGGTCGGTCCGTCCTTGACGTCGTCCAACTTTGACCGGCGCACTTATCGACAGTTTTTCGACAAAAGCTCATTGCTGACCACCGGGTGCACTGAACGCATCGAGATGCTCAGACCAAAAAGCCCAGAGCGGTTTGTTCTTGTTTCTGGGCTTGGTGTTCGGATTTTTTTTGTGATGTAAGTGGTAGAAGCGGTTTGAAACGCAGCCTAAACGTACCACGAATGCCACTGCTGCCTGGTACTTTAGATACACAATCAATACTAGCGTGCTGATTGACGGTGACGGCATCACTGTTTGAAGCCACCAAGCCAATCAATTTCCATTTGCTTGTAATTCCAATTTCTAATCAATTTGCAAGCAATCAACCAACCGACACCAGTTCGGTGCCGTGTGTCCATTGCACCATTTCACACGTTTTTTCTCCTGTTTCAGCGGCAACAAATCCGGTGGCGGCCTCCAGAGCCGCAAGCCACTGCAGCCGCCGATTCGCCTGTCGACCGCGAATCGGCCGGACCGAAATGAGCGCGAGCGCGAGGGCGGCAGCCTCTCGAGCAGCAACCTGCCCCGGCGCCAGTCGTCGCCCGCGATCGCACGCAAAGACGATGACAACAGCAGGACGCACGCGAATGCGCCCGCTGCGAACAGGCACGCCGCCGTGGCGTCGGCAAGCGCCACACGGGCGCACAGGTTGGCTCGGCAGGGTTTTTTAAACGTGTCCGATCGAAGTGACGTGATTTGCAATGCAACATGGCGCTTGTCATGCGCAGCAAACCTACCTAAGCAAAGACTTTACGTTTGACTCCACTCATACCGTCGCGAAATTATAGGGTGAAGGCAAAAGAAGAGCAAAAAAGTGCGCTCCCCGCTTAGTACGACGATATCCGCCGTGTTCGGTCTTGGCATGATTTTGATTTGCTTCAATCATTGCGATTGTTATTATTTCCTCTGTCTGTGTCTCAATTCAGTCGCGACCGCGTGACCGACAGCAAGCCGCTGCAAGCATCTTCGAATCGTGCCACGTCCATTTCAAAGTCGAGTCCATCGTCGCGCAGCACTGGCCAACCGTCTCATCGTGCTGCAGACGCAAACGCGTCCAGACGCAACAACAACGACGACACAGCGATTGGCGCGCACTTTCGAACCAGCCAATCAGCGACACGTGGCAACTATCGTCGCAAGAGCAGTTTCAGTTTCGCGTCTTCGTCGACCAACAGTGGACGAGCACGAACGAGCAAGGGACAGGCGGTCAGCATGGCGCCAATGCCCGCACGCACCGGTGAGGCGGAGTCTGAATGTTGCTGATGATTGTGGGGGCGCTGCAGTTGTGAAGCGTCGTTTTGGGGGAACTGATTGGTTGGGCCAGTAGTACCACCGTCAACATCATGCACACAATCAACATGCCACAAAAATAGTTTTGTGTGCAGACAGACCCGAGTTAGAAGTCACACCCCAAGTCATGAACCAACACACAGGCACACTGTGCGTGTCTACGCGTGTTTGCGCTCTTTGCAGAATTGGACTGAAAAATTGTGTTTGATGAAAGTGTGGTCTTCAAACAAGGAGTTTATCGTCCTGGCTGCAGCGCATTAGACTCAGGGACCGATGCCCGCCGAGGGCTGTATATGCTTTCATGACAGAAAACCGCATTGGGCGCTCTACTCGACGGCGTTCGAAACGCATTTTTGGGTTAGTAACATCGTCGAGCTTTATGTGCGTTCGTTTTGTTTGAGACTGAACGCGTTCACGCATTCAGACCGCCGCGCACACCAGTCGAGCGTGCAAGCGAGCCGGCAGTCGCAGTCTCAGACGAGCACTTTCCTCAAACGCCACAAGCAGCGCGCCATCATGCGCTCGCAACAGCAGCGACGTCAACAACAGTCGAAAGCGTCATTTTCAAATTCGTCCGGTCGAAAATTTGAGGCGCGATCCAGTGTGAGAACGGTGTCGAGCAGGAATACGGACGTCGGTGCTAGTCTTGGCAGGGCGGCGAGCACGTCAGCCGGCAGACCACGGTCGTCGACTAGGAACTGAGTTGTGCATGAATGTGAGTGCTTGCTGTGGGCGGTTGTTCCATGATGGGGAAATTGGTTTAAAAAATTTGAAATCTTTTTCGATTTGATTTGTGAATATTGAGAAGCGCCAAACACAAACAAGCTGAAGCCGTGTTGCATTATGTACAGGGTGGGCCAAAAAACTACCGGATCTTTTTCGCATCTGCTTTGAGGGTCTGAAATTTGGCAATTTTACAGAACTCGGGTTGCATTTTTATAAATTTTTATAGTTTTATTTATTTATTCGCTTTTTGACACTTTTCGGCTAAAAGGACGCTGTGCACAAAGAGCAACACAAGGTAACTTGCATTCGGTGTTGAAGACACTGAACGAACTGAACTGGGATGCACTGCAAACAAACCGACATTGAGGTTTTCAGGAAAAAAACGTAAGACGCTGTGCGTGCGTGTGCGTCATTGAAATCCGTGGTTCTTACATTGAGTAACCAAACCAAATTCAGTTGGAAACTAATATCGGTCATTCCAATAAACACGTGGAAGAAAGTGCAGTTTTCTCGAATAAAATTTGGATGATTATTTGAATGTTTATTCAGAATGATGATAAGTGAAAAACTTGCAAATTGCTGCTAAAACGTTAAAAAAGTCTCAAAAAACATCAAGAGATCTGGAAACAAATATCAAAGTTGGGAAAAATGCAAACCTTAGCTCTACAATATTTCCAAATTTTAGCCTCATACTTGAAACCAGACACAGGCAAGATAGAGCAATTTGAAATCCGGTAGTTTTTGCCCACCCTGTACCGAATTTTTTTCAAGGTCGCTGTATGATGCGTGCAGGAAACCGCGGTTTATTGGCGCATTATTTTTAATTGAGACGTCTCACAATGTTTGCATGTCTCGCTAGTCGCTGCGTATTTCTCTTAAAATTATTATTACAATGTGTTTTTAGAATTATCCAAACTCGTGTTCTTACAATTCACTTTTGATGTCCCTATGTTCAGCAGAGCAGTGCATACAGAATTCATAAAACTATTTTTTATTAATTTCACTTGAGATTTTCAGGACTGATATTGATTTTCAATTGTGAATGTTGCATTAATTTTCATTTTTTTCAATGTTTGTATTTTTCAAAGGTGTTCAGTTCATATGTCACACTGTTTGAATAACATTAACTTTTTTCTTCAAATTGCTTGTTAAAACTAGGGTCACATAAACTTCCACAATTTATCATTGGCAGTTTTCTAAAATCAAAAGAGAAAACCTGTCTTTTCACAAGTTTGGAACAAGTTTTTCTGAAATTGTATCGCTTTTTATCATGGGTTGTAACCCAAAGCAGATGAAAACAGAAAAAAGTAAGGTTGCGTTCACGCATGTTCTATTTTCAAATCATTGTGCGTTTATAATACAACTATGAGAGGTCTGTTATTCATTTAACAGTTTTAGTTTTTTTTTCAGAGAGACACGACAAAAATCAGATCTGCAGTCGACAACAAATAAATAATTAGCGAAAGCGTAGAAACGACAGCAAAATCGAAAATTAACGACAACCGTTGACAAACAGTCGTCATTGGAGAACTGGGTCACACCTGTTGTTTCTCGGGATTCGAGAACTAAAGTTGCGGTGCAACGAAAAACGCCAGGCATAAAGCGAACAATGCTGGCGACGTATCACCTCGGCCGATTCTGTGCGCTGATAATGATTGGCTGTGTCAATGTGGCGATGATTTTGATTTTGGCGCTTTTTTTCTCGTCGGCCACCGCCGCGCGCGGATCACGTTTGTAATGATTTGATCACTGTCGTCTTTGTGATTTTGTTGGATTACATATGGATTTTGCTTTTTTGTAATTTTGACCTGTCGGTTTTGCAGGATTTTTGTCGTCGTCGTCGTCTTTCAAACTTACAGATAAACGTGTCATTCTGTGCAAGTGGCTGATTGGCTGACTGCTTGTTTTCTGGCGCCGAGTGTCAGCCAATCAGCGTGCTGGAAATTTCAACGCATACACAGTTGAACGTTTGACTGTAAATTTCACAAAGACATTTATCTTGAGAGTTTGGAAAATTTGACTGCTGCTAACCAGTCCAGAGTGTTCGATTTTCGAAACGCAATTCAGCAATTGGGCAGCGTATTTTAGCTCAGTATTTCACGGACTTTCCGTTTTGAATCGCTTGAATTGGAAAAAGTGAGCTAACATGAGCGAAACCATGTCTTCGCTGCGCTCGAAAAGTATGTCTGTGTATTTTTGTTATGTCTTTGTTGTACAAATGGACACAAATAACGTGTGAAACAAATAAAAAAAAACCCCCCGCTCCAAAAAACCAAAAAACCCCCATAAAACCCCCACCCCTTTTCCCCGGGTTTGGGTTTTTGGGGGTTTTGAAAAAAAACCTCCCCCGAGAAACCGAAACTTCTACTTTTCCAAATTTCCTTTTCACCCTTTTTAATGAAATTACCGCCAACTCATCCCTTTGGGCCTTTGGTAGCACAATTTCACCAATGTCACTGCACTCAGCCCCTGAATTCGCTAGGTACGAGTTTCAAACCCGTTTCTAAGACCCCCCCCCGGGGGTTTATTTTTGGGGGGGGGATTATTTGGAAACTTGTCGAGGGGGTGGGGGTTTATTTTTGGGGGGGGGTTTAATTTTGGGGGGGGGTTTAATAGAGGTAATACGGTACTCTCGTGTTTTTTTTGTGTTTTTTCATCAGACAATGCCCGACCAATGTGGGTGTGCCTTACTTTTGCTTGTTGTGGGAAAAGATACTGATTGCAACACGCTCATTGGTTGCATTCGATTGGAACTCGTGCTCTGAGTGTCGAGCGATATGTCCAGCACGTGACTCTAAAACTTTTGATACCGTGTTGAGGATCGACGACAAGACAAGTTTTGTCATGCAAGAAAACGCCCATTAATCACCGGCATGGTGTAATTTTGACAAGGTTGACTTGACGACAGCCACCTGTTCTTGGTTTATATCAAATAGCTACACAACGTTCAGTTGTCGCAAAACCAGTGTGAAAACCTCGCAGTAAGTTCTTCGTGCACAGAGTCGCGATCGAAAGCTCCATTGTCGGTGGCGTTTGCAGACGATCTGACGATTGTTGGCGACGACGAAACAGAGGAGCAACGCCTCACGAAAGCAACGGTGATCGGCGCTCGCAGCTCGTTGACAGCAGACCACGGCAGTGCAGCGGTCGCGGGCAGGCGGCGCAGTTTGCCAGTGCACTCTGCTGAGCTCACTTTGGCGGACGCGTTGCTCGAATCGGCCGAGAAAAACTCGCGGTCGCTCTCTTTCTTCCGAGATTTACGGTTTTTTTGGATGATGGACCGGAAATTTTTGGGTTTTTGATTTGTTTTTTTTTTGTTGATTCGCTGTGTTTGTTGGTGGTTGTGTGGTTTTTATTGGTTTGCACCATTGGATGGAGCCAATCAGCGTTTGTGCGTGTGTTTCATGTTGCGAATGCTGCTTTCAACAACGTCAGAAACAAATTCAAAGAGTGGATTCAATTTTGCAATCACAATCTTAGACTGACACGAAATTCTGCGCTGCATATGGTTGCCCCCAGATTAATTTGATGTTTTTGCTCGATTCGGACAGAAAATCGAGAAATTGCGTTTTTAAAGGATCTGTTTTACGCGCAACGCAACATTTTTCATGCACATAGTCACAATTGATCATAACGCACCGTAAATTGAAGGTCAACTTTTATCTTAACATTTTTTTGGTTTTACTGCATTTTTCCAAATGGTTGTTTGTACGCACACGCCGGAATGTTGCGCTGATGGTTTTCCAGATACGGGAAATATTTGAAACCGGTGTTGTTTTTCTCAGGTGCAGTTTCACTCCAGCCAGTTTGCGGCTGAAATCGAGATCAGCGCGAAACTCAGATTCAGAACTCGCTGCGCCGTTTCACAGGTTTGTGTTTGTGATGCTGTTCATGCAAATTGTGTTTTCGGTCGGCGGGATAATGGACGGACCAAAGAGGATAGACGAAAAAACAACAAAAATTACCAATTACTCCGTTCACGTGCCAAAACTTTTTTTATTTTCTCGACACCGTGGCAGCATTCAACATCAACAGCACCGCAACAGCTTCAACTTCTGGAAGCCCAGACATCAGAGTACGTCCGTCAACCACCACCACCACGAACGCTCGCACCCCGCAGCCGTTCTGAACAAAAGTGCTGTGCAACCGAGATTCAACGGTTTTTCCGTTGCGAGTCGTGCCGTCAGCAGCTCGGCTGCTGCCGCACAATCGGCCGGCATGGTCAAGATCATGCACGTTGTGGTGGCCGGCGCGAAAAGGGTCGGCAAAACGTGCGCACTGAAACAGCTGACCGCGATGAAAGACAACACTGCTGAGGTCGGTGGGGGCTGGTCGAAGTTGTCCGTGTGCTTTCGGCTGGTGTTTCGCAAACTGGCTATATCATGTCGTGTTTTGCTCATCAGGTTTTCTTGGAGTCACTTCTGATTAGGTCGCTTGATGGAGTTTGGGTGAAACTCTATTCAGTAATGTTCAAGATCGCACTCGTGAACACACGTGTCGCAAAATCGGCGTAAAAAACTATGCTTTGGAAAGTCATCTGAAAAGCTACGTATATTTTGGAATTTCTATCAAATGAAAAAAATCATCTGGAGCGTTTACTAACTTCAAGCTTTAAAATGTTCTGAGGTTACCCACGAACAGTGTTGAGACGTGGTGCCTGTGTTGCAACTGCTCTCTCTCTCCCACTTTTACGCCCTATTTTCGCTGTGCAGCCGTACCGCGCGACCATCGACGACACGTTCATACTGGACGCCAGTCAGTTGGAGCCGACGTTGAGTGGCGGCGCTGGTGACACGAAAGCCGGCCGCGAGAAAGAAGTCATCGTGTTCCACGACACCGGCGGGCTGACGGCGGACGCGGTCGAGTTGAGACGGCCGTATTTGCAGGTTGCATGCCGCTTTGTGGCTTGAAACGCGCGCCACAAAGTTTTTAACCTATGATGCCCGGAAAGCACGAAAAACGAGTATGAGAGGAGCAACAACTCAGGTTTTTCTTGGTTTCCACGGCAGGCTGCCGATGCGCTGATCTTCGTGTACGACGTGTCCGACCAGTCGACGTTTGACATTGTCGGCCAACTGCGCATCTCTGTCGCACAACAGTTGACAAAGGAGAAAAAAGATGTTAGCGCTCGGCTCGTTTCGGTCACTTGATTTTGTTTTCTTTTCTTGTTTTGTGTGTCGGCAATGCTTGCCGCATTAAAACAATGTTTCACTGCTAGCCGGCAATTTGAAAATCATCAACACTTAGCGTCACATTTGTGCAAGAAACTGTAAATCACAAGCACAACCGAACAAGACTCTTTTTTACGACAAGATTGATTTGTATTCGAACTTTGGACGATGGTTCGGGCGCGGAAAAGCGCGTTAGCAAGTTCGGCTTTCCAGCTGTGCGACTTTTCAACGCCTCATTCAGCATTACCCTAGACACCTTCACACATGAAAACATAATATCGAAATATAAATTTGGCAACGCAAACACCCTGTCTGTCCCTGGCCTCCACCATTAAAGATCGAATTTCTCTCCTTTTCAGATGCCGATTGTCGTGTTTGGCAACGTCATGAACCCAACGAAACGCAAAGTCGACGTCGATTTTGCGTCCACCTGGTCGCAAAGAGAACGGGGTTCGTCTTTTCACAATTGAAAGTCAAAACTGGGATTGGGTTTTGACACACTCTTGCTGCGCTGGTTGTTGTTGTTGTTGGGATTTTTAGGCGATGTTTTTAGCCAGGGCTAACCCAGAGAAGCGTACAGAACGCCATTGAGTAGGGCGCCCATCGAGTTTTCTCTGTCATTAAGTGCCTATACAGTGTATACACCCCTCGGCGGGGCTCGATCCCCCGAGCGCACAGACTGTAGTCTAACACACTAACACCAAGCCACGAGGGTGACAAGATTCTCACAAAAAAAATAAAATAAGGTCATCATGAACGAAGCTAAGATTCTTACAAATGAAACAATTTACGTAATAAAAAATTCTATCCGGTTTTTTCCTATCCAATTGTTTCCCAACTGAAAAGATTGCGCTTTGATTATTGATTTTTGTAGAAATAATTTGTCAGTTTTTTTTCTCTACTCATGAGTGACAGTTGCGTTGACACTTTTTGCATTTTTCAGTGAAGCTTTACGAAGTGAACTCGTGCGATCGGAGCACCTTGATAGAGCCGATCACTTATCTCAGTTCTCGATTCTTCCATCCGCAGAGTGCGTTGCTTTTGTTGTTCTTAATTTAGTTGAGAATGTCAATACAAGTAAAAAAGTTTATTCGTGTAGCCGCTTGCGCAGCAATGAATCATCTGCGAGTTGTAGCGTGACATAATTTTAGTTCATTTCATTTGAAATAATCCAATAAAGTTTTGCGCACAACTCGGGTTTCTTCCGTGTTTTTCAATGCTGTGAAGTTTCCCGAGCCGAACAGATACGTTCATGTAAGTCGAATGACACGACTGTCTGTCGTGAGAGTACGGTGCAGACAGTGGTTGGTCTCAACACGATCTTGCTGCAAATGTTGCAGATTGCCAAGAAAATTTGTCACAACAACCACGCACCGATTATATGATATTATTCTGAGATTTGCTAAATTTCTGATAAATTTGTGTGATGATCATGAAGGCAGAAGCAGCATTCGTGTTTGGATGCCATACGGTCAAACTCCACTGCACTCCACCTACTACTATACGAATACCGATTGTGACTCGTGTTTTTAACAAGTTTCCGTTTGCAGAGGAATCGAGATTTTCGTTGACGAAAAAAATGAAATCCGAAAAGCAACCGGGCGCAGCGATCTTGATGGACATTTGATGGTTGGCTGCCGTGAGGATTTTTGAATGTGCGCATGCTGATTGGCGGTTGTATCACATACTTTGTCAGGTCTGGCAGACAACTTTCAACGGCTAGACGCCTTTCTCCGTTGTGCTGATCTCTGTTTTTTTTAATTCCTCTTGTTTTATTCCTGTTGCTCTTCATACCTGTTATTTGTCTTCAACACCCTGGTGTTCGATAATGCACGGAACCGAACCGACGTCTTTATGTTGAATGCAAATGAACTGTTTTTAAACGGATTTTGATTGGTTGTCATCTTACACTTGAACTTGAAAAACAGCCAATCAAACAACAGTGTTGTTTTACGAGCCAGACCCGGTATGCCCATGATATCGTTTGACCTGTGTGAAAGTCATTCATTACCTTGAAAAAGTGTTCCGGCTCTTTTAGGTTTTGGTAATGTGCCCTACTTTTGATTGGCTCTGTATTACTTTGTATTAATACATGTGTGTCAGTGTGTCTCTTCCCTCCACCTGAAGTGCTCAACATAACTGAACTGAACTGAAACTGAACTCGTCGTGTGACCAAATGTTTGAAAATTACAATTTGTTTAACCAAGAATCGCTTTATTCTGGTTTTCTTGCTGAACGATGTTTGTATTTATTGTCACATGCTCGTTTGCAATCTTTTTTGTTTTACTGATGAGCTAAACATTGCGTGCAGAAATGAGTAAAACGTGAAAAAATGTGGGAGTTCACGGAAGAATAATTGAGGGTTTCGTTTGCTCATTTTGACGTGTGTACTCAGCGCCGACAATGTGGTCTGCTGTCATTTTGCTAAACGACAGCTATTTTCTGTTTGTTTTCAGTTTACTTTGTTCTTGCTGATGACCGTCGACGGATTATGAACAGGAGAGCAACAAATTGATTCAGGTGAACATTTAAAAAGTTCCAGAATATTTTTCAACGCAGCCATACGACTGGATACACGTCTTGGAATGTTCGCTCATCGATTTACTTGGCAGTGGGTGGCGTTCCAAATAATCGTCAACACATAATTTTTAGTTGATAATTCCTTGAACGCAATGGCTTGTCACCGTGGTTCGCTGGTAGTTTTGGGTGCAGAAAGCAGGTTGGTGTTGTTTTTTAATCATCGTCTATACTGACGTATTTGGTTCATTGAGTTCTGCTTTATTCAGCTCTATTCTACCGGGAGGTCGCTCGCCTTTCCCACAGCTCGTTTCCGCAGGTGGCTTGTCCCCTAGCGGACCTTTTCCATGAGGACATATTGTGGGAGGACTTGCCGAAACGGATATTTCCTTCGGCGGATCTTTCTCGTGCCAACATAAAAACGAGTGAAATATGTGAAACTGGCTGAAGGGGTTGTTTGATTGGCCCTAGCACCAGCGCAGCATGTTGCCTGATCAGCGTACCAGCTTCAGATTTTACAATGTTGCTATTATGTTCGTTTTATTGTAGTCACGGTAACGGTGATATAAAAACTTTCTGGGCAGAAAGTGTTTGTTCAAAATTGGAAATGTTCGGCTGGCCTGTGTTTTTGTTGCAAATAGCAGGTAGGCGTTGAGAGGAACGAGGCGTGGTGAGGCGGGAGGAGGCCATCTAAGCACCTGTGTGTTTGTGTTGTTGTCGCTACACGCGACTGCAATAATGACGCAATACAAAGTTGTAAATAAATCAGAGGCTTGAATTAGAACTTGTGCTGTTGCGCACTATTAATGTTTTTGTAAACACACGTCGACTTTTTGTTTTATGTTTTTGGTTTCCCAGGTGAGATTGAATTATAGCAACAAGTACAGGAAGGCAAGGTCAGCTGGTGCTGGTCTCTGTACTTTCACTGAATTTTTGCTTATTATTTCTGTTTGTGGTCCATTTACTTACTTAAAAATTTTTGCTTTCGAAAGCATAAAATCGGTTAATTTTTAACCCAAAAAACTTTTTGCTCGAATTTTCTGTAAATTTTGCTAATTTTATGCAAAATATCTTTTAATTTGCATTTTTAAGCTAACAATAAAAGATAAATGCGTATTTTAGCGTTTTTGCTACCTATCTAACGAGGTACTAACTTCATATTTGACCGACCAACCCCCACTTCCACTTGCTCCTCCTCCCCCAATTTTTGTCAGCTACTCACTTACATACATACCTGGAAAATTTGGCCAATCTACGGCTCAGGTTGTAAGCTTGGGCTTGGTCGTTTGTCGTGCACCACTGAATTGCACTTCGGCTTAGGCTACCTGAACCGACCTAGAAAGTTGTTCTTTTTATGCCCACCGATTGCTACCGCCAAATTTTGCCCGTTTTTGAATTGCCTCATGGTTTTTGGTTGCCTGAATCAAAAATCTAACTTCACCAAGTAAATTCAGCTTACTTTTGGAATAACTTATTCAGATTTTTTTGGTGGAAATTTGACCTTTTCTAAAAAGTGATTTTAGCATCAAATTTTTTGTTAACCGCCGGTTTCTAATACTAGTATCTGTTCATAGTATCAGTTAGCTTAAGAAGATTTTGGTCGCCTTAAATCAAAAATCTAACTTGACCACGTTAATTCAGCTTATTTGGAATATCACATTTTTTCGGATTTTTTTGGTGGAAATTTCAATTTTTATAAAAAATGAGTTAGCGTTTAGTTTTTCAAGCCTTTGGTTTCAATGTTGGTTTGTCTCAATAACTCTTTTCTGAGAGAATCGCCCCATGCTTTCAGCTTTCCATCGCATCAAACGCATACCGAAACCGAATTACCAACATTATTTCTCATTTTGGCCGGAATTTCAGTGTTTGAATAACACGCGAACAGCCATACAGTAGTTTTTATGCTGTCGAGTCAAGACCATCTCTGCTGCGTAGCGCAATGCAACCGTGGCTCAGCAATAGCGAACCGTTCCTGCTGACACACATGCGCAGACAGCGCAGGTCAACGGAGCAGCCTAGCGGCCTAGCTCTTCAGAAGCGAACACAGTCTTCGCTGTTGTCTGGTGTGCTGTGCGCGTGTCGGGGTATTGAGCAAGTTTGGTGCACCAGTAAACAATGAGCGTGTCAGTTGTTGATGGCAATGAAGAAATTTGGGCATCTTTTTTACTGGCGAACTGATTGTATTCAAAGCTTGTCTTAGGTTTTACGTGTGACACAACTTCTTGTCTGTTATACACAAGTCTTGGTGTGGTGATACAGCATGATTGTGTGTATGTTGTGTTTGTGTTTGATTGCAGTCCCTGTGGTACTGCAGACAAGGCGCCGTCTGTTCGAAAAGGATCTGAAACGCACATTAAATGTTATTTTGAGTTGTTGTTGGTGCTTGTGTTACGGAGCAGGCATGGGGTGCGGCACATTTACAGTGCCATGAAAAAAAGCAAGTCCATGTTTGAATGCACGTGTTTCTCTGTCTGTCGAAAAAAAGTCTTTCAAAGTTTCTCCACAGCAAACTGTTGAGCGCTGATTGGCTGCGTCATGTTCGTGTTCCAAAATGCCTCAATTAACCGGATCGTTTGACGGTGCAAAACTTGTTGGTCCGTTTGTGTGCGTGTCCGTTTGTGTCACTGCTCATGGTGATTGTGCAGTTCGGCGGGGCTCGATCCTTCTGATTCACAATGCGAAAAGCTGATGATTAAGAGGTGTCGGCCGCTTTCCCATTGCATTGCACAGTGATTCATTTGAAACTTAGTGTTGCCATTGCGATAGTGGTCATTGTTTCGTGGTGTTACTCATAAAAATCGCTTTTTATTCCTGACAAGCTGACAGATGTATGGCGCCTGCGGTGTTTCATGTTTTAGATTTTTAGTGAGTTGCTGCGGAAAAACGTTGCCATCTTGGTGAGCTACACAGACGTGGTATGACTTTTTTCTCAGTGCGAATCATCACTCAGCAAAACACAAACGCAACTAGACAATAGTCAATGAAACTAACAAAACAAAGATAACGCAATGAAAATACTGCCGCTCAAGAAGCTTAAAGGGACAAAGAAACATGCAACGCATGTACAGCAAAAAAACGGCGATTTTGGGACACGATCGTAAAAGCACAACAATTTTCGACAAGCGAGTTGCACTGTATTTGTCTCACTGGGTTCTGACCACCATGCTGAGCTGCAACAACTCGATGACTTTCTCTGTTCTGTCGCTATTCCTCTTTCATCGTTTTTCGTTGCCAGTTCTTTCTCGCCTCCTCTCCGCACACCTCATCATTAAAAAAGCTGTGGCGGTTTAATTCCAAAATTCATTGCACGTGTATTTTGCGCGCGTGTGTGCGCGTATGTGTGTTTGACTTGTGTTTGACTTTGTGTTTGTGTGCGGAAACAATTGTAGCGCCGCAAACCGTGTGCACTACAGCTGCGCGCACGGCACGGACCCGTGCACCTTGTTCCAACGCTAAGAACGTACATGACAACTGTGTCTTTTCAACAATAAATGATTTTCGCGAGTAAATTCGATTGCAAGTTTTTTTTCACATGGCAGGAATTTTGTGTTCAAAGGGAATTCACGATTGATGCACTTGCCAGGATGTAGGGTGTTCGGTGTCGTGTTATGTATTGGTGATTACACGAGTGCAGAAGTGTATATCCAGCCAATTAGCTGGCAACTTGGTACTTTCGCATTGAGTGCGCAACCTGTTGGCGTTTTCGGTTCACGTGTGGTCTGCTGCACATGTGCCTCCGTGGGCTTGATTTGGCCAAAAGAGGGAGAGATAGTGAACAGAGAAGAGCAGCCGCACGCAGCCAGCCGCCGCGGTGTGTGTGACGTGTCGCGCAGACACTAACTGCCAACTAGTGTGACACACAGCGCATGCGTGCGTGTGTGTGTATTTAGACCACACAGCACTCTTCTGCTTGTGATGTTAGCTGGTGGAGCTGCGCACACTGCTTGCGATGAGAAGCAATACAGCTTCCTCTATGTAAGTATGTGTGTGTGTGTGCCCTTAAAATGCCATGTTGTCGTCACATACAGTGTGTGTGTGTGTGTGTCAGAACACACGTTTATATTGTATACGATTTTGCGTTGTAGCCGTTGCATACATGTCTGTCTGTGTGCAGCTGCAGTTTTATTGATCGCCTCTAGAACTACATGTTCATGCAGCATTATATGGACGCCGACAGCATACACAAGCACGGCTTTTCGTATCAACCCATAACTGGACGCTTCAATATATAAGGCCGCTTGAATATATCGAGTCAGAGCAGAGAAAGACTGCCGTGCTGCTGGCTGCATTGCTGCTGCTGTTGCTGTTGTTAGCTGCGCTACGGACAAATGCGCGCACAGCTCACAGCTTTTCAGTCGGGTATGCGTCGAAAGCGCTACTTAGTCTTGTGTCGATAGTGTGTTGTTGTTGTTGTTGTTGTTGTTGTTGTTGTTGTTGTTGTTGTTGTTGTTGTTGTTGTTGTTGTTGTTGTTGTTGTTGTTGCTGTTGTTGTTGTTGTTGTTGTTGTTGTTGTTGTTGTTGTTGTTGTTGGTGTTGCTGTTGTTGTTGTTGCTGTTGCTGTTGTTGTTGTTGTTGTTTTGTTGTTGTTGTTGTTGTTTCTGTTTGCGTTGTTGTTGTTAGGAGGACCCCTCCCTCTCTTTCCTGCCTGTGTTGTTGTGTGTTTTCTTTTCTTTTTTGTTTTTGTTCTTCTGTTCCTCCCCCGCCGCTCGGCTCCACCCGTTACCTCCAAACACCGACTTCTATTATACAAATTACGCCGTACGGCGACTATGTTTTCTTACCCGCTCTCCCCCCATTCGTTTTTCTCTCTTTTTTTTCTCAATCCCGCCGTGCGCTTTATTTCCTTCATCGTGATGGAATGCTGTGTTGTTGGGTGTTGTTGTTTTGTTTTTGTTGTTGTTGTTGTTGTTGTTGTTGTTGTTGTTGTTTTTGCCTTTGTTTTTTTTTTTTTTCTTTACTTTACACTCTTCATTTCTTTTTTTTTTTTTTTTGTTGTTGTTGTTGTTGTTGTTGTTGTTGTTGTTGTTGTTGTTGTTGTTGTTGTTGCTGCTGCTTCTTTCTTGCTAGCCTGCTTTTCTAGTGTGTACGTGTGGACTATCCTTGGGCCCCATGTACATAGTTTGCTATGTCAGCTAACACACACACACACGCAATATTATTATGTCGGCTGCCACTGTGTATCCGTGTGTGTTTTCTCTTATGTGCACATTGTTTTTTGCGCTTTCGTTTCTGTCGATGTTCCTTCACTGTGCTCGCTTTTTTGTTGTTGTTTTTATTTTCTCAATTTTCTGTTATTTCTCTGGCTCGAGTGAACTTTTTTTCAGTGTGTTTGTTTTTTGTACATTTTTTATAATTGTTGCTGTTAATTTGATTGCATTTTTTGCACATTCCAAGTTTTGGGTTTTTGTTTTTTACGCTTCTCGCGCGGCAGACAAGCTGCAGATAAAGAATTGAGACAGGTGAACGTCCAAGAAAACAACACTACCACACTTATTCACTTAGATTTTTTCTCTCTGTGTGTATTTTCCCTTTTTTCCAAAAAGAACTCCATTTCCTTGGAACTTGCCATGACGTTAACATGGGTTATGGTTGAAGCTGTGATTGTATGTCCATCCAACCCCTAGTGTACTAATTTATAATAAACCAACTAGTTTGCCTTTTTATGAGCATCGTTGTTTTCGAACTTTTCCTTGTCATGTTCATGTTCTTGCTGATCAGACATGTATCATGTTATCTCAGATAAAGTTTAAAAAATACTCAAAGTTACAGAGTAAATCTCTTTGAAATCTTTTTAACTGTGGCGTTGCACAGTCACAAAGACGGGCGAACACATGACATGACAATGATGTTACATTATGCATGTGACTGTTTTTGTGTTCCAGCATATTTCATTTGTTTCTGTGTTACATAGAAAAAGCTCAACAGCATAGTCCTCCACGGGCTCATCATAGATTACTTTCTTTCTATTCGCAACTGATTGCAGTTCAATTGTATCTAGATATATAAGAAAATTAATTGAATTAGTTTACCGCATTTCTGCATAACGTGTGCATTCGTTCTGCTAGTCACGTGCACAAAGTGAACTAGATTTATTTGCCATTTTTTGTTTGTACTGCTTGCACAACTTCGTCTATCACTCGTGCTGGACTGAAGTACAGGGTGGACCAAAAAACCGTCAACTTTCAGACTGCTGTCGCTGGCGTGTGATAAGAGCTTTGAGCAAAAATTTTCAGCGCTGATAGAGTACATCACACGCATTTAGTTTTTCTGACAAAATGTTTTGGTTTAGTCAAGTAAATTCAGTTTTACAGCAAAATGTTTAAAAATATCACTTCTTGACAAAAGAACATTTTCTCAACGCATAATTGCTCATAGACGTCATCATCGTCATCAAGGTTGATATCGATTTGCACAAATCGATCTTTCGCACAGATCAAATAACACCATAGGTGCGCGTCTTGTGGGCGAAAGTGTTTCCACAACGTTGGACTGGGCGAAGCGGCGAGGTCGACTGGCCTCCTCGCAGCCCAGGCGTGACGCCCCTGGATTACTGGTTTTGGGGGCATGTGAAGCAGCTCGTCCACGCGTCTCCGGTGATCAGTGTTGAGGATTTGAAGGCGAACATTCGTCTTGCAGTTCGCGAGACCGACGGAGACGTCGGACTGCGGCAGAAAGTGCGTTTCCAAAGTTGCATTTTCCAACATCGAATGGACACTATCACTGAGAACAATGACGCACAAATTGAGCAGATGACCCGACGGCATTTGGCCGAAGACGATGAAGAAGAAGAGAAAAGACAATCAACCACTACTGGATAAGAACCTTGATGAATATGACGACGTGTATGAGCAATGATGCGTTGTCAGATTATCGGTGAAAACTAGTTTTTTTAAATGAAAAAAATGGTATTTTTAAGACGCGTTCTATCAGCGCTGAAAATTTCAGCTCAGAAGGTCTTATCACAAGCCAGTCACAGCAGTTTGAAACTTGAAGATTTTTTGGCCCATCCTGTACAGAGTGATATCAAACGTAAAAAAAGTAAACGGCTGGTATTCATGATAGAAAAAAACAAAAGAAACTTTATTACGGCAATGGAAGAACTTGCGTTGCCAATTGATGTGGTAGTTCATTGCTTCAGAATTTTGTTACTCTGCTGCAAAAATGCATACAAAATTCTGTTCAAAATGTGTTACTCGTGAAGAAAAGGTTCAATTTAGTTTCAGTTTTACTTAGCTTGGACAAAATGTACAAAATAATGCAAAATTACAGACCAACCGCAGTTGGGTACCTTGTTTCGGATGTTATGTTGCTCAAAGAGTAACACTTTTTGTGACAACATTTTGTGTGCATTTTTTGCAAAAGAGTAACAAAAAGAAACAATCTCAGTTCGCTATATTTTACTCAGAAATTCAAGGTCTGCTAATCGTAACTGCGTAACGAAACACTGAACACTGCAATAACAATGTCTTCATTCTATTTCATTACTA
>JASANC010000424.1:0-57126 GCA_030248135.1 Theristus sp. LFF4_11 | reverse complement strand
GTAGTACCCCCATTAAACCCCCCCCCCCACCATTAATCCCCCCCACCAATAACCCCCCCCCCCCCCCCCCGACCCGTTTCCGAATAATCCCCCATGGGGGATTATTGGAGACCTGTTTAAAACACATACCCAGCGAATTCAGTGGCTGGTTGCAGTGATTGTGCTACCAAAGGCCCCAAATGGGTGAGTTAATAGTAATTTCATTACAAAAGGCTGTTATAAAAGGAAATTTCTATGTAGAGTATAAGTTTCTGCGACTTTCTTGCCTGCCATGCAATGTATTTTTGCCATTTTTCAACAAACCCCCACTTCTAGAATTTTTTGTAAATAAACCCCCCCCACCAATAATCCCCCCCCCCCCAGAAACCCCCACCCCTAAAAGTCGCTGACGTATTAATCCCCCATGGGGGTTTATTGGGGGTAATACGGTATATACAGATGGACTGTACAACACTGGGGTAGTTGTTAGTTGTCACTGTTCATATGAGATTGTGAACAATCATTGTGCCGAGTAAACCTGCACGCGCTTAAACAACTAAAACAGTTGAAAAAACCCAGCGCACCGGAGGAAAACTAATTTTTTCAAACTTCAAAAAACATTAAATGACATCAACAATGCTGACCGTCCCAAGTTCAGCTGTCTCTCCCTGCTGACGCGCATGTGCCTGAGCGTCTGTTCGACGATGTCAATGTCGTCCGTCAACGGCAGCACCGGCAGTGGCCAGCGATTGTACAGCGTCAGTGACACGCGCACGTCGTGCTGCAGCGAACGCCGCTTGCTTCTTGCACGGCCGAGACGCAACGCAGGAAGCAGGTTATCGGCCACATAGGTTTTCACCTGTTTCACATTAGTTTTAGCATCAAAACTTTAACAACTGGTCAGAGTTTCACGCCAAAAGAAGCCAAAATGACCCGAAGAGAAGATCTAACAAAAGCACGCATTCGGAGCCCTGTCTCGAACGAATACTACTAACCAGGTTTTGTCAATACAAAGGTCTGTACAATTATACTGACCCAGTCTAAATACAGGTCCGAACCAAGGTTCAGTTCTAGCAGACGTGTGAAATCAATCAAGTGTTTTTCGGGCTGCTTTTTTGTTTTTTGTGTTTAAGAAAATTTGATTCACAAACATCAGGTCATTTTGAGTAATTCCAAAAACCTAACAAACATAAGGATTTCGTACCGCCTCGAAGGTGCCTTTCGACACAGCGGCCGAATTGTCCAGTAGTAAATGTAAATCCATTCTAGCTGATCCCTGCTCGTCACATAGATCAGTGCTGCTGTCAATGGTGTCACTGGTTGTGTTTTGCGTTTCGAAGAAATTGATTTCCGTAACTGGAACCGGAACATTCGTCACTTCACGCATGTGCTCTGTCAGTTCTTCTGGAAAATAATAAAAATATAGCAAAAAGTTTCATTTTGGTCTGGTCTTGAAGACAAGAAAAACGTTTGGCATTTCGAAAGTTTTTGTTCCATGACAGTTTACTAAAGCGGGTACAACCTGCCCTCCCAGCACCACAATTTGTCACAATAATCAAGTCTGACAGGCACCCACCGTGCGATGCCCTCATGGACGGCTCGTGGGGCTCAGTGGTGAAATGATCAGGTTGATGCGACTGAGCAGTGGAATAAGGTCCAGGTTTGAAAGGGAGCCACTGCGTTTCGCGAGTTGTTGCCTCGTGACTCGTCTGAATATCTGGCGCTGGTCTCAATGTGGATGTTTCGTCAACCGCTTGTTCGGTTTCGCTCATTGTCAGCTCGTCAACAACGGAAACTGAAAATGCGATGATGAAATCGTAAGTTCAACAAAAGCTGTGCTTTATCCAAAATATTTTTTTTCGATTTTTCTGAACCGATAGCAACAATAACAATAAACAGCTAGGCTGTATTTTCCCTAAAGCTTCATTACTAAAGCGCACGCGCACGGCATTGGCATGCTCATGCTCATGATCCACTAGCGCGCCTGCACACGCTCCGCACTCAACAAGAACTTGTTCAAAACGCAATTGTTCTTACATCTTTCTTCTTCAAAAGGCTTGGCTTAGGTTAGGATCAGGTCAGGATTATGTTTAGCTTAGAATTAGGCTTTGGGATTAGGTTTTGGTTTAGGCTTGTTTAGGCAACGTCTGCCAACATCAGTGCTTTGATTTAGTACGACAGGCCAACCGTATTTTCTTCGTTTTCGTTTATCCAAACCCATGAACTGCTCCTGACGATCAGGCAAGTTTGAACTAGGTTACGGTCAGTTTGTTTCCAAATCTAACAATACAGTTTCCAAGTCTAACAATCCGTGGGTTTGACGGAGTGACAATCCAAGACGACAACTTTCAATGTCCGGTTTGAATAAAACAAAAAAAATAATGCAACTGGTCCGTTGATATTGACGTATGTACCTCATAGGCACGTCTTCAAGAACGGTGGTACGCACTACGCAGTGTATTCAAAAAATAATAAAAAAGACTTGCCCTGTTTCTCCCGGTTCGACAGCAGCCACATCGGCAGCCAAATCGCGAAAAACACGGTCAACAGCAAGAGCAGCAGCAGGGCGGCGATCAGCAACCAGAACCAAACTGGTTTGTTGGCCAGGATTCGTTTCTTCGTCCAGGTGAACTTTGTTGCCTGCGCCAATGGAATTCGATGCGAGGCGCTGGCTGCCTCCGGCATGGGCGTCACCAGCGTGTCGCCGTAGTAACTGCAGGGGAAGAAGACGTTGCGATTGCTTGGTTGCCAATCAATTTGAACTTGCTAATTGGAACAAATTTTTAGCGTTATTAAACGCAGATAACATAATGCACACGTAGCTGCCTGCACATGTTGGTGCACTTGTCCAATCGCATGCACTAATCCGTGCACTGAAATTTTTTTTGAAGTAAAAAGCCGCCTTTTTTCGAAAACAATGCAGTCGCGTACAGTCTATTTCTAAATTATAGGGAATCAGCTGATTGGTTGGTCAGTTGCTGGTGATCCACGGACGGAATGCATGCTTTATGTGTAAACCAAACTCCGCCCCCACAGAAACGCCTGCACAGAAAGCATGCATCACGTGATCACCAACGAATCAGCTGATTCCCTATAATTTTTAGTTAGACTGTAGCCGTTTGCGGTCTAAAATTGAAGTGAATCTGAACCGATAAGTGCACGGGTTTGGGCATCTGCATCGATAATTGCACGGGTTTGTGCATCCGCATCATAAAGCGCTCGTGTTTCTGCATCTGCGTCAATAAGTGCACGAACATGTGCATCTGCACCAACCGAGTGAGGCCACGCTGGGCGGCTTCTTTCGCAATCGAGGCGTGCAGATCAGCCTGTTGCTGTTGCGCCGCCACCATCGACACCGAACACTGCTGCGTCTGACGGTACGCGGACGGCACCACACGGGCTGGACGACTCATTCCGTCGACAAAACCGATTTTTTAATGGCTTACAATTTGAATGGTAGTTTTGTCTCGGTATTGGTATCTGGACATCGGAACTTTTGTAACATCACTCAGTCGACATGATTATGCTTGTGTTAACCACCACACACGCAAAAACCAAACGCCATTCTTGGTGCCATTGTGATGGGCCATCACGAAGTCTTGGCAACAAAATATACCACGCGATTTTTTGAATTGCCCCGGGAATAGCATGACGCTTTGGGTGCTATTGAGAATGACATTGAGAAAGACATCGCACCAACAATGACAACTCTAACGGCGCCAAAAACGACAAAACCGCATACCAAAACATGTTGGTCAAATATCGTGCGTTCACAAGTGGTCAATCAGTGCAATGGCACACATTATTGAGTGAGTGAGGTGTGTTGACGTGTGATTTTGCAGTGTTTGTGCATTTAGATTGGCATAGCCAATCAGCGTGCACTAGAATCTTCAAAATAGTGACAATTCGGACAATCAACAAGCGTCAGCGAAAAAAGACTGAAACTGAAAGCAAAATCTTGCAAGCGGAATGAATTCAGCTGCGTTTTCTGGTAACTTGTGGACCACCTTTGACTCCACAAAGGTTTCTGAACAACAGATACCGCATGTAACATACAGGATGCAGAGAATAGATTGATTTAAAAGAAATCTGCTGATGAAGAAAAAAGAAGAAAAAAGAAGAAGAAGAAGATGATGAAGAAGAGGATGATCAAAAAAAGAAACCTGTATTGTTTTAATTTCAGTGAACAAAGACCAAGAGATCAAAAAAGCAAGTCAGCGAACGTTGTAAAAAAATTTACGACTTTTTTGCAAATCTTGGATGTTTTGAACTGAGACAGGTGTGGTATATTCCAAAGCTAAAACGAAAGGTATGATGAGATGATGCAACAAAGAAATGTGACTAAGAAAAAGTATGTGCTTATTTGACCCACTTTGATAAGACCAACAATAGAGTGGGGGCTCTGAAACGTGGTGGTCATTCCTCACCCTTTTCTGTATAATAAGATATTTGTTGACCAGAGACAGTTGATAAAAATTCAAGTGACCATTGCCTTTCGTCTATTTGAAAACATTTCATGTTGAAATTCACTGCTACTTTGATTTTATAGTAAAGTTTTGATTGTACCGCGGTTTCACGGTTTGATGGAAACTTTCGAAAAAATAATCTGTTTATCAACGGCTTCAGAAAGTTTTGTTAGATTCCGAATAAAGCAAGCAAAAGCTGCTGATGAGAAAATTGACCACAAAAAAAGTTTGGCATAAGCAATTTGATTTTATTTGCTGATGTGATGGAAATACATGTAAAGGTTTAAAAAAGTTCACACAATAGAAACAGCCCACAAATCAGATATCTTGAGAAGCATAGACGGTACAATAAATATTTTTTATTGGTATGTAATCGATTGGAATGTAGTTATTTTTTGTTGTCACAATTTTGAATAAACCACAGAAATGAGAAAATTGAGCATTTGAGCGCGAAACACAAAAAATAATAAATTACAATTTTTTAAATTACAATGTTTAAATTAATTATACTTTGAAAACGTTTAATGTACAAAACCCATATGTCACGTCAACCTGAACAAACTCCAATATGTCGGACACGGAACTTGTTCACACTTGATAACTATTATCAAATTTTTAGGTTCTGCGACTCATTGCGTGCGCAGACGTCGAAAGGAAACTAGTTTCAATCTTCATGTGGTAACTCAAAATCACTTGAGTGACTCAGCCCTATTTAGGGGATTCGGATCATTTTGCCAAATTAGAATTCCCGCGTCATGCATGAAACTGTTTACCAACAATAAGCGCATTGAGTCTCGGGACCAAAATAAAAGATAATACCGTATTTTTTCAGACAGCTCAGTGATCAGTCGACTGTGGTGTTGTTACTCCTGATGCTCTTTTTGTTTATTATTCGGTCCTACTCTGTACTCAATCAACTGTTGTGGAGTTTCTATCGTTGCTGTGCTTTAGATCTGAAAGTTGCTCTTCAAGCGTCGTGTCACCTTCGTCGTGTTCGACGGTTGTCGCTTCCTGTTGGTCATCACGAAACAAGTCCGGTAATGTGACTGCCAGTTCTTCTTGTGCTGCATTCGTTGCGGCTGTGTGCTCATTGTCCGCCACTGTGTTGCCTATTGTCGTCATTGTGTTGTCATTTGACGCCATTGTGTTGCCAGTGTTCGTCAATTCGCCATCCGTGCTGTCGCCATCTTGGTCGGTTGTTTGTTTATGGTCATAGAAATTGCTAGTCTCGTTGCTGCTGGTGTTGTCTGTTTCATTTGACATGGTCGTGGTTGTGCTTGTTGTTGTGGTGGTCGTGGTCGTGGTAGTGGTGGTTGGCGGCAGAGCGCCAATTGGTTGAACTGAGAGAAAAATCAACTGTGTACGAAAACATTCGCAAACATCCACTGAGAAACCGTGAAATAGTATTGAAACAGAAAATGTGATTAGGAAAAGATTTGCAACCACTCAATCAAATACTCATCTAGAGCTCTCATTTTAGTACGTGCCCATTGAAAACATGAAACATGTCTTGTTCGCACCAGCTTTCTGTGTTTCGCTCAAAAGCAAACAGAGTTAGCTCAAAGCGAATCACTACTAGGTACATCCACTCTAACCTGCAATATTTTGCCATTGCAATTTGTTCGCGATGGCGTATTTTTCCAGTCTCCGTTGCAAGCGCGCGGCAGTCCAGCGAGTTTGATTGTTGTACACGGCATAGAACGTGACGTTCGGCGGTGACAAGTCGCTGTGGGAAGGAACACTGTTTTCAAAAGCACGATTCAATTGGCTGCACTGCACAACAATGATAAAACGTACAATTAGCGCACCAAATACAAAAAATGACGTATTACGGGAAAGATTCTCAATTCCGTCCATGCGTTAAGCGAGCAAACACAGTGCTTTTTCTTTTTAAAAAAAATCAATTCTTACATTTCCGGGCGTAGCTCCACGAGCAGTCGCTCTCCGAGTCCTGTCGCTTGACTATCGGCCACGGTTGTTAACTGCGTGATATTTTCAGAAATGATTTAGCGAATGAAATGGATATTTTAAAATTTTTAATTTTTATAAAACGTTTTCAATTTAAAATCAGAAGAAAACAGCTGGTCGTAGATATAAATCTTACATTCGCAATCAGTTTGTCCGCGTCAAAGCCGTCCACTGGTACGGTCATTGCAATCGAAACGTTGCGAATGAAGTGTTCTTTCGGTTGGTCAATATCTGGTAATAAATTTTTTTTTAGAAAACTATATAGCGGCTGTTGTTATTCAAAGCACTACTTGACAAATTTGTTCCGTTCTCAGTTAGAAACAGTTAAAACTATGCTCGTTATAAAAGCAAAATTTTGAATAAACAAAAATAAAAGCAAAAAAGACTGCAAAATGCGAACATACCGGGCGGCTCGCCCGATTTCGTCGCGAGCACGATCACAAGAATGATGGTCAACAGCGCGATGACCAGACCGAAAGCGAGACAGAATTTGCGTTCGTCCTCTTGCACGTTGAATGGCGTCCATCCGCGCGTCTGATGCGCCTGAGGGTGCATTCGGAACTGGTCGGAGCCGGCGTCCCAGTGGTCGAAGGCGCTGGGGCGGCCGCCGGGCGGACTGTCCTCCGGGCCTAAGTGGCCCGTGTAGGAGACGCGCTGTGCGCGAAGGTCCTCGCTGAAGGTCACGTGCGCGTCGTGGAGAGAGACGCCGGTGGTGGAGGTCATTTTGATTGTTGTTGGTGAATTTTTGAAGTTTTTGGTGAATGTGGTGTTTCGCGTATTTTGATTGTTACGAAATAATACTGCCGTGAAACTTTTATGGATTTTTGGTTCTCCGCGTATTTTGATTGGCAACCTGAATGTACAAAGGGGTGATTAGATTAGGGATCATCTAAAAAAAGTGGTATACAGTCGAACTCTAAATTAGATATCCAATCAGCGATTCGTTGATCACGTGGTGCATGCTATTTGTGTGCAGGCATATTGCAGTGCAGACGGAGTTTTGTACACGAGATCACCAACCAATCAACTGACATACCAAGTTCGACGGCAGATAAAGAACTGCCTGAAAAGTGAAAACATGAAGATTTCTTTATTATTCGTTGATTTTTCTTGCAGACTAAAAAACTCATTGTGAAAGTGCTGTTTATATTTTGCTCACGAAAACGTGAAGCACAGCTTTACATTGTTTGGGCAGCTGCGTGTTCAGTTCATCAACTATCCATAAAGGGGGTATGTTCTGACGTAACTAAAACCTCAGCCATCAGGAAAAAGTATTATCTTTCTTGTTGAACGTGTCGTAATATTCACGTACACGCGCAAAAAAATGTTTCAAGGCTGCGCGGCAGTGTGCAATAAGCAAACCTGTACATAATCTGATGCAAGTTTTGTGCAAGAAAATGAAAAAAAAAATTAGGTAATCAGAATCTTTTTCACGTTATTTAATTCATGTTAGGACAACGTTCACGCTCGAAACAGCACGTCTAGTTTACAGCTTTTCGGCTTTTACACAGATCCATTCAACATACTCATCCGCCTCCTTTACACGAAAATATATCACATACCGTATTACCTCCAATAAACCCCCATGGGAGATTAATACGTCAGCGACTTTCAGGGGTGGGGGTTTATTGGTGGGGAGAGGGGATTATTGGTGGGGGGGGGGTTCTTACAAACAAATTCTAGGGGTGGGGGTTTATTGAAAAATGGCAAAAATACCTTGCATGGTAGGCAAGAAAGTCGCAGAAACTTCTACTCTACGTATAAAAATTTCCTTTCATAACAGCCTTTTGTAATGAAATTACATTAACTCATCCATTTGGGGCCTTTGGTAGCACAATTTCTTCATTTTCACTGCAACCAGCCACTGAATTCGCTGGGTATGTGTTTCAAACAGGTTTCCAATAATCCCCCATGGGGGATTATTTGTGGGGGGATTATTCGGAAACTTGTCGTGGGGGGGAGTTTATTGGTGGGGGGGATTAATGGTGGGGGAGGTTTAATGGGGGTAATACGGTATGACTCATAATCTAATTAAAGCAACGGCGGAAAATTTCGTTTTTTTGAACCAATTGAACCTTTTGAACAAAAAGGTGCCTTTTGTGTTCGACGCAAAAAAATAATATGCTTCTTCAAAACAACACGAGTACTTGACAAATATAACAGCAATTTTCGGAAATGTTCGCGTTGATGACAGAATATGGCGAAATATAGCGCTTTAGATTATGAGAAGTTGATGGCGCAGCTGTCAGCTGCATTGCATGCTGATGCTTGTGCATGTAAGCTGATACTTGAATTCTACATTGGCTTTCAAAATCGATAATTAAAACTACATGAACATGTAGCAAAGTCTGTAGCTTGAAAATGTTTGCGCACCACAAATCTGACACGGATTTTTGCAACTTGTACATGTTTGTTGGTCTCATCAATCAGTGTTTTATTAATGAATCTGAGGCAGCTTGTCAGCGAAATATCCCGGTTGTTCAGAACCATCAAACATTTTTGTGTGGGGTATAATCGAACAGTTTTGTTTGCCAACCAGTGGCAGGCAAAAAAGATGCAGCATTTTCTGGTTATCAGTGCTTACCACAACACACAAAACTGTTCGGCAAATTAGGAAACTGTTTACAGTGTTCAATCAGACAATACAGTATAAGGTTACACTGAAATTTACAGAAGTATACAGAGACTGAGAGTACAATCGAAATCCAAAAAAGGAAAACTTCTGAAACAAAGCCTCCGGCCTGTAAGCTTGACAGGCAACACCGCAATAAATGTCATGTATGTCCGTCAACAACACACAAAAAATAAGTCACATGATCGTATCGGATAGATGAAAAATGAAAATTAGAAAGCACACGAATCAGAACGTTGAGGGCCAGCGCAGCGTGTCCAGCATTTGACGTATGGCCGTGTTATGACGCAAGTGCTGGCCATACACGGCAACCGGCTGCCAATAACCTACACATTATGGAATATTGAAAATAATTTGTCTGGTTGTGGCGTGCAGCTTGCCAGAGCTCGCTGCTTGTGTTGTTAGCTGGCTTTCATACAGCTGATATATCAAGCACGGTCTCCATGTGCAAAATGTGCCACTGAAAAATTGCTCTGAAATGCACTGGATGAACATGCATATATACACGAACGGGAAAAGAATAAAGTTACATTCAGCAACATTCTATTTGCATTTTTCGGGGGCTTGTACATTGTGAATATGTTGACTCAAGGTGGACAACAATGCTTATGCACTCCGCTGATTGGCTGCTTTGAAAGAAACCATCCAGCCAGTGACACACTAAGTCGACCGTTTTGTTGGCTTTTATGTTTACCTCGACCATGTGCTTTTGCAAACCATTTATTTTTGGGAAACTGCACACCTAAAACGCGCTGCGGTTTTAGCCGTGACCAACAACAACGATGCAGTATACTACAGCATGTGTACGTATGTTTTCAGCCTTTTCAGCTGCCGTTTTCCTGGATTGATTGAGTGCAAGTACGAGAAAACTGAACTGTGTGAAGCGATACATAAAGACATAATGTTGGACAAGACACATTTCCATGGCAACCTGAGTGCAGGCCTGATGGCCGCCGACTCCCATGACCACCCTCAAGCCAGACGGAGTTAATTTTAATTTAAAAATTTAAATTTAATTTAATTCAAGCCAGCTTTAAAAAGCCTGATGCTGTTAAAAAATGAAACTCGAAAAAAAGGAAGTAATCAGGGACTCGAGAGGGTATCTTGTCAGAGTGACTGAAAACAACTTAGAGTTATGAATAAGTTTACACCAAACAGCAACTCAGGTGATACAAAAAATTAGCTGTTATATAATAGGGCCATCACTGTTTACGAACTGGGTTCGATTGCTTTGAAACGGGAGCAGTCACGGTTGCACCTCATCGGGGTGGGAGAGGAATCCCGTAACACCCACTTTTTTGACAAAAAAATTTCGCTAGTTTGATCCAAAAACGCACTATTTGCACATATCGGCTGGGAATAGGGTTGTTAAAAAAACAAAAATCGTCATTTTTCTTCTTTTAAAGAAAAATTCAAAATCAAAATCAAAATTAAAATTAGGGAGTCCGAAGAACCACATTTGATGTGTAAGCGCCTCCCGAATGACTCCCGTATGGCGGAACTTTCCAAATTTTGTTTTGGTGACCCCATCTATCTTTTTCCCAAATTGATATCATGCATCTTCTTGCGTTTTGACCCTGAAAACGTCACTAATTGTCTTCAATCCAAGCTAAAAAATAGGTTATTGGCTTGAAATTCGATTAATTATAATGACGACGCCATAACACGATACGAAACAGCAACCAAACAGCGTAGCGCTTGCAGACAGTGCGGCTCGGACGGTCAGAACTCACAATGTGAGGCGAAATGTCATCTTGGCTGCATCGGAAATATCAAGCCAAGCTTTGCGACGCTGAAAAACTTCATCCCAGAAGTTGCTCAAGCATTTTAATCAATCGGTAAAACCAAACGGTCCAAAATCGATTTCTGACGGTTTTACAAGGTAATGTCAAAGAATTTTTTTTGAACTTCCCAAAAATTGTGCCAAAAATGAGGTTTTCAAAGCATATTAAAAGAAAATTTTTGTGTTTTTTAATTTTTTTTAAATTTTGATTTTTGTTTAACAACCAGTACCGAACAGAGCGAAAGCGGGACCTCCGGTGAGGGAGGGTGTTTGTTTGCCTAATTTTAGAGGGGGTGTCAGGTGCCTTCTCGGTGAGGGGGGTGCACGGGCAGTAATTTTCCTGATAGGGGGGGGTGCACTGGCAGAAAAATTTTGTGAGAGGGGTGCACGGGATCGCACGGGTAATACCAAATTTTTGCCTTGGAAAACACAGAAATTCTTGTAAAATACAGAATATCTTAAGCGAAGAAGATGCTTGTTTGGTCAGAAACAACAAAATCTATGCAGGGACAGACACAAACGTCAAGAAAAATGCAAAAAGTGCGGTATTTTTGGGAAAAATTGAGATGAGATTGACCACCGTGAGGGGGGGTGCGATCCCATGTTTTCTCGCTGACGTGCATTCGGTACGTTTTTGGGGTCAAATTGGTGAAGTTTTTTGTCAAAGAAATACAAAAATTACAAAAAAATACAAAAAATACAAAAAAATACAAAAAAATACAAAAAATAATACAAAAACAGTAGCGAAAGTGCGGGGGGTGTGGGGGGGTCCACCCTCCACCTGTTTTAATAATGATGCATTACGCCCTCCACCCCCCCCCCCTCAGCCGAAAATCCTGCCCGTCCACGGGCAGATACCCGTGTACCCCCCTCCCCCCTTTACCTCGACACGGGTACTAGACTCTCCCCACCCCCCTCTGCGAGAAAACACGGGATCGCACCCCCCCCCCTCACGGTGGTCAATCTCATTTCAATTTTTTCCAAAAATACCGTAATTTTTGCATTTTTATTGACGTTTGTGTCTGTCCCTGCATAGATTATTAGATTTTATTGTTTCTGTTTTATTTTATTTTATTTTTATTGTTTTTATTTTATTTGATTTTATTATTTTATTGTTATTTGTGAAGCAGCTAAAGCTTGTTTGCACAAAATATTCTGTAACCGTTTTTGAAAGGCAAAAAGTTGGTATTACCCGTGCGATCCCGTCCCGTGCACCCCCCCCCCCCCCTCATGAAATTTTTCTGCCAGTGCACCCCCCTCAGGAAAATTTGCTGCCCGTGCACACCCCCCTCACAGTAGCGAAAGTGCGGGGGGGGTGGGGGGGGTCCACCCCCCCCCCCCTCAGCCGAAAATCCTGCCCGTGCACGGGCAGATACCCGTGTACCCCCCCCCCCCCCCTTTACCTCGACACGGGTACTAGACTCCCCCCCACCCCCCTCCGCGAGAAAACACGGGACCGCACAAACACCCCCCACCCCCCCCCCCTCACGGTGGTCAATCTCATCTCAATTTTTTCCAAAAATACCGCAATTTTTGCATTTTTCTTGACGTTTGTGTCTGTCCCTGCATAGATTTTGTTGTTTCTGACCAAACAAGCAGCTTGTTTGCACAAAATATTCTGTATTTTACAAGAATTTCTGTGTTTTTCTAAGGCAAAAATTTGGTATTACCCGTGCGATCCCGTGCACCCCCCCTCACGAAATTTTTCTGCCAGTGCACCCCCCCCCTCAGGAAAATTTGCTGCCCGTGCACCCCCCCTCACCGAGAAGGCACCTGACCAGTACCGTGGGCCCAAACAAATTTTCGAAGGGGGGGGGGGTATGGTGCCGTGGGGGGGGTGCCGACCAAAAAGTGAGGGGGTGGTCCAACCTATGGTAACGTGGGACCCCCCCCAGGGGGGTCCCATGGGGGGGTGCATTTTTTCAAAATTTTCTGTGGGGGGGTCCACACCCCCACCCCCCCATGAAATTTTTTCGCTTAAATTTGAAAGGAAAAACGCTAAATTTTGCTGCAAAATCTTTGAAATTACAATGAAGATGGTCAAGTTATCATATATTCAGCTTATATTATGGACTTTATAGACAAAAAATCATGATTTTCGAAAAAAAATTTAGGGTGTGCAGAAAATTTTGGGGGGGGGGTCTCCGCCTAGGGTTGTTAAAAAAAACAAAAATCGTCATTTTTGTTTAAAAAAAAAAATTTTTTTTTTTAAAAAAATTCAAAAATCAAAGTTGTGCTAAATCAATCAGGGAGTCCGAAGAACAACATATGATATGCAAGCGCCTCCCGAATGACTCCCATATGACGGAACTTTGCAGATTTTGTTTTGGTGACCTCAATTACCCCTTTTCCAAACCGTCACCATGCCTCTTCTTGTGTTTTGACCTCTAAAACGTCACTAATTGTCCCCAGCTAAACTAATGCTAAAGTGAAGACAAACATACCGCCTTGAAATTCGATCAATTCTTCTGATGGTGTCGCGACGACACGACACGAAGCAGCAACCAGACAACGTAGCGCTTGCAAACGGAGCAGCGAGCACAACCGGACGCTTTGCGAGGCGAATCGTCACCTTATCTGCATCGGAAATGGTAGGCCAAGCTTTGGGACGCTCAAAAACTTCATCGCAGATGTTGTCGAAGCGTAAAATCAGTCGGTAAAACGGTCCAAAATCGACTGCTAAAGGTTTTACGAGGTATAATCAAAGAAAATTTTTGTTGAACTTTCGAAAAATTTTGCCAAAATTGAGGTTTTCAGAGCATATTAGAGGAAAATTTTTCGCATTTTTTTTTTAAAAATCGGCATTTTTGTTTTTTTTAATCACTTTTTTTTAAAAAAAAAATTTCATTTTTGTTTAACAACCCTATCTCCGCCAGACAAAATTTCATGGGGGGTGTGGGGGGGGTGTCGGCCAAATTTTCGAGGGGGGGGGGGTCCGATGGGGGGGTGCCCGGTTTTAGGGGGGGGTGACACGGTGCCCCCCCCCCCCCCACCCGACGGTCTCTGGTGCTCTGGGGGGTGTACCCCCCCCCCCCCCGCCCATAGTTGTTCTAGGGGGGGCCTGGGGGGGGGGGCCCCCCCCCCCAAAAATTTTCGAATCTATCTCTATCAAACAGGTTTTTTCGGCTCAGCTATTATCTATCTAAAAAATTTTCTCAGCCAGCTATCTATCTGAAAATTTTTGTCTTCGAAGACATAAAATGAGTCAATTTTTGACCAAAATTGACCATTTTTGCTCGTAATTCTTGAAATTTTCGCCAATTTTAGGTAAAATACGCGTTTATACTTGATTTTTTATTTTTTTTTTATCTTTATTTTGGTTTTTTTTTTGCTTTTTAGCTTTTTAGATATCTTTCTATCATATTTCAAATTTTTTACCGGCCCCCCCCCCCAAAGTCACATGGCCCCCCCCCGCGGCCCCCCCCCCCAAAATTTTCCAGCTATCTATCTATCTAGAAAATTTGCTCCAGCTATCTATATCGGCCCCCCCCAACCCCTCGGCTCTGGAACAACTATGCCCCCGCCCACGGTACTGCACCTGACCCCCCCCCCCTTCTAAAATTAGGCAAACACCCCCCCTCACCCGAGGTCCCGCTTTCGCTACTGCCCCCTCACCGTGAAGGCACCTGACACCCCCCTCTCAGTACCGCGGGGGGGGGGGGGGGGGGGGGGGGGCCCCCCCCCCCCCCCCAGAGCACCAGAGACCGTCGGGTGGGGGGTGTACCGTGCCACCCCCCCTAAAACCGGGCACCCCCCCCCCCCATCGGACCCCCCCTCGAAAATTTGGCCGACACCCCCACACTCCCCATGAAATTTTGTCTGGCGGAGACCCCCCCCCCCCCCCCCAAAATTCTCTGCACACCACTAAATATTTTCGCAAATCATGATTTTTTGTCTCTACAGGCCATAATATAAGCTGCATATATGATAACTTGACCATCTTCATTGTAATTTCAAAGATTTTGCAGCAAAATTTAGCGTTTTACCTATCAAATTTAAGCTAAAAAATTTCATGGGGGGGTTGCCCCCCCCCCACATAAAATTTTGAAAAAATGCACCCCCCCCCCCAGGGGACCCCCCTGGGGGGGGTCCCACGTTACCATAGGTTGGACCCCCCCTCACTTTTTGGTCGGCACCCCCCCCCCCCCCCCGGCCCCCAACCCCCCTTTCGAAAATTTGTTTGGGCCCACGGTACTGCCCCCTCTCTGAAATTTGGCAAACACCCCCCTCACCCAAGGTACCGCTTTCGCTACTGTACAAAAATACAAAATACAATAAATACAAAATAAAAAAATACAAACAAAATAAAATGATGAATGAAGAGACAGCTCATAGATAGACGTTTCTTTGTTTTTTTTGGTTTTTTCATCATAGTTGTTCTAGGGGGGGGGGGGGCCGGTTTGCCTACTTTATTCAAAAAGCGTGAAATATAACGCGCTTTATAATTGTGTTTGAAAAAATAACTTGTTTTTCTTGATTTGCAAATGTCTGGAAGTAGTGGGAATTGCTATTCCAAGCAAGACGTCATTGCAGTGCCAGCTAACGTGAACAGATTAGCGATTGAATGTGAAAATGTGATGTCAACAACCTGATCATTGGATCCATAATCAAGCAATCCAACCCTCAGCCTCATATATGCGCCGAATACGACAAATCATGACGAGCGGCGAGCGCAGGACCACGTCGCCATCGCCAAGCACAGCCATCGTCCGTTGAAGAACCACGAGAAAGACACAAACAGCCACCAGCCACGACTGGGGTTGTTAAAAAACAAAAAATCGACATTTCTTTTCGACATCGAAATTTGTGGAAACCAAAGTTGTGCTTGTACTAAATCAACCAGGCAGGGAGTCAAAAGAATTCGATGTGCAAACGCCATCCGAATGACTCCCATATGGCGGCACTTTGGGATGGATCCGGCAAGATAAAAATAGTGAACCCATTACCATCGAACACAACACTAAACTAAAGCAACGCTCACTGATCACATGCCAAATGCGAACCAGCGTAGCGTTGTTTGCAGAACAACAAAACCAAAAAACAAACGAATTTGTCAAACCATTGAACAGCTCTGAAACGGAGGAATAAACTGGTGAATTCATGCTGGGGTCTCGCTCGGCTGTTCCGGCCGGATCCGGCAAATTTGCTCCGGAACCCAGACCGGATCTAATTTTCGGTGCCGGAATCCGGACCGGATCGGGCTCCATCCCTAGCGGCACTTTCTCCAGATTTTGTTTCGGTGACTTCATGAGATTTCATCATATTTGCATGTCAATTTCTGTTTGAAACAATCGAGTCTATGGGCTAAATTTTATTGAAGAAGCGCCAATTTACTCCTTGACACACAGAAATCCGATCTTTCTGCTGTAAAACACAAAAAGTTACAGATATCAACGTTTGAAAAAAAAACCATTTGCTGTCTGTCAGCTGTCTACTGTGACAAACATTGTTATGTCTTTGAAAACATCACAGACACAAGAAAGATGAACTGCTGCACAAAACAGAAACTGAATAACAGATGGAGACTGACAGGCCAGAAAACTAAGCTCCAAAACCACATTAAAAATAAGCAGTGAATTTAGTAAATAGTGCCTAAAAGCCAAAAAATGCAATTTGAAATTTGCAGCAAACCGCCTTTTGCTATCTGGCCTCAAATTCAGAATTGCGTGGTTTTGCAGAGATTTTGCGGGTTGATCGAATGCACCGAGCACCAGCAGCAGCATCAACATTGGCAGATAAATCAGACTGAAACGAAACAGACGGCGGGACGTTTGGCTGTCCGGATTTCGAGCGAATCTGAAATGAAAAAAACCATGATTGATTGGACGCAACCAGAAACAAGCTTTGGAATTTTTTACACGACGAGCATCTCCTGTCTGAATGTTCAAAGTCATTCTTTTCAAGAACATTGAAAGCACACGAAATGGCACTTGCAATTTGTGCAACCGCCCACCTGGATAATGAAAATAAATTTAGGGTTTTCAAAAAAAACCTGAAAATTAAATAAAACTAAAGTTCAACGGATAAACGCGCACGATAGATGAGCGCCAGATTGCACGACAGTGAGTCGATGGCAAACCAGACCGATGCCAAGTTGGTCAGTGGGGCAGCGAGCGAACACAAACTAAGAAGAACGTACGAATTCGCTTCAGTGGAATGTGACAGCCTGCACCGATTGAGAGAGAGATTGACTGACCTTTGCGATGTGGTTAAGTGAAGTGGCAAAAAGTCATAGTTTTATCCGAGTTCCCTGAGTTTCAGTCACGAAATGAAACGAATGAAACAAAAGTCCACTTGTGTGGTTCAGTCGAGATTGAACCAGATCAATTCACCAATCAGCTGCATCTTGCTTCAGTCGTCGGTATCAGTCGCTACTGTTACCATGCTTCTTCTTGTGTTTTGACACCCAAAACGTCACTGATTGTCCCCAGCTCAAATAAAAACACACTAACCGGCCTTAAATACGATCAATTCTGATGAAGTCGCGACGACAGGACACGAAACAGCAGCCAGCCAACGTAGCGCTTGCAAACGGAGCAGCTCGGACGGTCAGAATTTAGATTGCGAGGCGAATCGTCACCTTATCTGCATCGGAAATGGTAAGCCAAGCTTTGGAACGATCAAAAACTTCATCGCAGATGTTGTCGAAGCCTAAAATCAATTCATCAAATCAAATCAAGCAAAATTCAATAAAGTTATGTGCCAAATTGAAATTGAATATTTGCGACAACAACCAATTTTGACTGGAGAATGGAGATTGCAACTCAAATTCGAAACAACCCACAGATTCAAGTCTTTTGAAATTTCGTCTTTCGCTCAAGTCTTTCGAGCAGTTTATTCAATGCAGAGCAGAAGAACAGGCGAAAACACATTGTGTTTTCCAACAGTGCGCGTGCACAAATAGTTTGCTGCGGCTGCAGAATTGATATGGACTATACAGTCAGCGGCAATTATGGCAGCATGGCGCAGTGGTTAGTTAATGGTTTGACTCGCAGACTGTGCAGATGAAAATTTTCACCTTTTTTGCCGCACGACAAATTCTTTGGTGTTCTGTGGATTGCTATGATTTCAAAACAAAGTCACTCACAAATTTGCATTTAGCACTTCAGGCTCTGTTTTTTTTGTTGTGAATAGCCAGAGAATTAGCTAATTGGTTGGTGATCGTGATGCATACATTTTGTCCAAACCAATCTCATCCTCCCCACAGCAATGCCTGCACAGAAAGCATGCATCACGTGACCACCAACCAATCAGCTGATTCCCTATAATTTAGAGTTCGACTGTGGAGTTCATGTGATGGCTGAAACTCACTGAATTAGTGAATTCACTGAATAAAAGCTAAACTGCTGACATTTTTGTTTGAGAATACAGAAAATAATCAGACGTACGTCGTACGTCGCCGTACAGGGGCATAAACGAGAGCGAGTTCTAAAACAAGATGTGACGTGCCGTGACGTGCCGGATTGCTCTTTTTTGCAGCATAAACGAGGTTTGACGTGACGTGACGTGCTGTGCCGGATGCAAATACGGACGGCTAAACGGGCCTTAAGGTTTCCGGAACCGGCGCGCGAACAAATAAATAAATTTATAAATAAATAAATAAAACAACAAATAAAGTAAATTCTTGTTTGGGCCTGAAAACCCAAACTGTGTCCGAACTCAAGCAGTCACCGACCACGCGCTTGCCATTGGCACTGCCTGCAACCACGTAGCCGGACCGGAAAGAGCGGTCACCGTGACCATCATCGTCAAGCGAGATTTTGACAACTGCGCGTGGACGTTCAGCCGGCTGTTGAGGTCTGCAAAAAGTGTGAAAGGAACGATTGTGCTGTTGACACTTCTACCATTCTTTTTGAACCAGCAGTACCAGTTTGTGATTGAGCAACGGTCCATTGTGAACGCAGCGTTTGATGCCGTGCCGTCCGTCGGCCGTGCAGCTGCACTGCATACTCCCTTGATGGATTTTCGCCGTTCAGTTCAATTCGAGTCAATCGATTCAGCCAAAGTCCGATTTGGAAAATTGTGTCTCCCTCCATTTTTGTCATGTTCTTTTATTGTTTGGGACGTTTGCTATCTTTTTTTAATCACGCAAGACCGGAGCGTGTGTAATAACAGGGTGCGGAGCGTGTGCGCTGCGCTAGTGGATGATGAGCATGAGCATACTGAAACATGTGCGCGTGCGTTTTGAATAAAGAAGCATTACGGGGGGGGCCTGGGGGGGCCGCCCCCCCAAAAAATTTTCGAATCTATCTCTATCAGACAGGTTTTTTCGGCTCAGCTATTATCTATCTGAAAAAATTTCTCAGCCAGCTATCTATCTGAAAATTTTTGTGTTCGAAGACATAAAATGAGTCAATTTTTGACCAAAATTGACCATTTTTGCTCGTAATTCTTAAAAATTTTGCTAATTTTAGGTAAAATACGCGTTTATACGTGATTTTTAGTGTATTTTTAGCATTATTTTGCTGTTTTTATAGCTTTTTAGCGTTTTAGCTATCTATCTATCAAATTTCAAAATTTTGACCGCCCCCCCCCAAAGTCACATGGCCCCCCCCCGCGCGCCCCCCCCCAAAATTTTCCAGCTGTCTATCTGTCTAGAAAATTTGCTCCAGCTATCTATATCGGCCCCCCCAACCCCTCGGCTCTGGAACAACTATGTTTTTCATCATAGTGTTGTTGTTGAGCCGTCACAGGCGTCGTTGCTGTTCTTAATCTTCTTGTGTTTAGGAAAGCCACTCATTAAAGTTTTTTGTTTATTGATTTTTTTTCGGTTCTCGTTTTGTGTGTGAATTGAGTTTTTTTGATAGAGTTTGTCCCCTCCAAATGTTTTTTCAACTTCAGCTTGTTCTAGGGTAAAGACATGGGCAATTCTTGCCCCCATATCCGGCACCCGATACAAAACAGTGATATTATAGTTGTTTGTTTCATTCATTTTTTAATAATTTTGTCATTATGTTACTCCTTTATCATTGTGTTTTTGTTAAAGGTGCTGCGTGTCAAATAAAATCTTGATCTTGAATCTTGACTAAAATAACCCGTTTCTTCACTGTGTTCATTTTCAAATTCAGGCCTGACGCAAGACAACGGTACGACGACACGACGGTAACGGTGCAAGAAGCAACCAGCAAGCCAAGAGCCAAACTAATCAAATCAAGCACATTATCATGAGTGACGAAAGGTTGACGACAACAACGTCGTCGCCGGGCGGGGCGGCAACAACAGCAACAGTCGACGATTCTCTGTTAGCGGGCTCGGAAAATGCGACCGTCGGCAACGGCAACGAGACGGCGCCTGCAATGCAGTTCGAGTTCCACGAGAGTCTGATCGCCTACAGCGGGCTCTACTTGATGGCGCTCTTCTGCATCGTCGTCGGCTCGTATCGCTCTGTCGCGTTCGTCCGAAAGCACGTTCTAGAGAGGAAGAAACTCGAGAACTCCGTGCTCGACAAGGAGGCAAAGTGGTTTCCGGTGACTGCCAGCGTCGTGCTGTTCTCGTTGTACGTTTTCTTCAAGTACGGCGACGACGTGCACGAGTATCGTGCGATCGCGACAACGTACGTGTGGAATTTAGTGTTGAACAAGACGACGACGGTGACGGCGGAGCCGGTCGGCGCTGCGGAGGATGGAGCGGAGAAGATGGAAGAAGCGGCTGTGCTGGAAGCAGCGAATGTGACTGCTAATGCGACCGTTAAAGGTCGGTGGTGGTGGTTGCATCGCACAGTTGCATTGACTTTTTGTGTGCTGGTTGGTGTTATTTGATATTTTCCTCGTTGGTTTTCCTTTTAATTTGTCCAATTGTGAGTGAGTCATGAAAGTGAGAAGTTTTACCGTATTACCTCTATTAACCCCCCCCAAAATTAAACCCCCCCCCCCCAAAAATAAACCCCCACCCCCTCGACAAGTTTCCAAATAATCCCCCCCCCCAAAAATAAACCCCCATGGGGGTTTATTAGAAACCTGTTTGAAACACATACCTAGCGAATTCAGTGGCTGAATGCAGTGACATTGGTGAAATTGTGCTACCAAAGGCCCCAAAGGGATGAGTTAGTGGTAATTTCAATACAAAAGGCTGTTACAAAAGGAAATCTCTGTGAAAAGTAGAAGTTTCTGCGACTTCCTTCCTGCCATGGAAGGTATTTTTGCCATTTTGCTCACCCCTAAAAATGGTTTCCAAATAAACCCCCCCCCCCCAAAAATAATCCCCCCCCCCAAAAAATAAACCCCCACCCCCAGAAGTCTCTGAAGAAATAAACCCCCATGGGGGTTTATTAGAGGTAATACGGTAGTATGACCATGCAAAACAAACTGATTAGTCAAGTTTTTCATTGATTCTTCACTCTTGTCGCTTATTTCATTGCAAAAGTTCAATCAATGCGCCGTTGTGCTTTGTTGACGTGTAGTTTATTGCGTTTATCGTTTCAGTGTTACAGTTTACGAAGTTTTATTTTTCTGCAACTTCAGGCCTTGCGGCATTGACCAAGTTCTTACCGGCATTGAGCAAAGAGAATGTGATGACGGGACTGTTCCTGTTAATCTGCTTCGAGGGCTGCCAAGCGTTGGCGCACCTCTGTAAGCCGTTCATCGTCAAGATCATTGAGCTCTTGCCAATCAATGAGTCCAGCGAGATCAAGCAGAACTTGCCATACACGTTGCTCTTCAACAAGCCGAAAGCGAAAGGATCGCATGAAATGGTGACTTTAGCGGATTTTATTTTGTGGTTTCAAAAACGGGCCATTTTTTAGTTGCACTAGCAGTGTGGAATGAAAAGTTGCGGAATTTCAGCCGGTCAACGATTGACCAGTCATTGCTTTGCAGGTTGACATCCTGCGAATGGAGTTTGACACGCATGACCTGGTCGCATTGGTAGCATTTTTGCCAGTCGGCCTGCTACATGTGATGTACCGTCACTGGATCACCAACGACATTCTCGGCGTCGCGTTCTCGTTGTTCGCCATTGAAATGCTGCATCTGTGCAGCTTTCGGGTGCGTTTCAATGCGATTATTCGGGCGTGCAAGTGCAACATGTTTCCTTTTTCAAACCTGTCGTCACTTTTTTTATTCCCAGAAAACAGAGCGTGCGAAACGATGAATTACGGCAAGAATGAAAAATGTCGCTCTGGTTTAGTTGAAATCAAATTTACCACGAATTTGGTAGCTGAATACCTATGTTTGCTTGCAACTCGGTCCGGCTCTTTCCACATTCGCGAGCTCGGTATTCTGCGAAGCAAAAGTGCCGGATTTCAACAAACGCACTGTACTTGCTTGTTTGCCTGCCGTCGGAACGCTATAAGTCATGTTCAGACGATATCTTAACGTAGTTGACGACAGTTATCTGTGCAATTCGATTCGAAGCAACTGCAACTCGGTGTCCAGTTCCAAACTGATAATCCCTTCCCGTTTTGTCAGGGCGGCCTGTTCATGCTTGCCGGACTGTTTGTCTATGACGTGTTCTGGGTGTTCGGCACGGACGTGATGACGACGGTCGCCACGAACATCAACGCGCCAATATTGCTGCAGTTTCCGCAGGACTTATTGCGTAAAGGCGTCTTGGACAGCACGAAACATTCCATGCTCGGTTAGACAAGTCGCAGAAAGCGATTGTTTGCTGTTATTTTTTTGGTTTCTGATCATGTTTCTGATTGATTCTGTATGTTTTTGTGTCTCTGTGATTGTTGTAATGCAGTTCAGCTATCGTGACGCTTGTCCGATTGAACCTGTCACTTTTTCGCAGGGTAACAGGGTGCGCGGTAATTTTAGTGAAAGAAGCGAGGAACCGGATTGTGGTTTGGATAAGATTAAAAAGACCATGTGCGGAGCAAACGTGTCCGCCTCCCAAACTAGATTTTATTTTTTCATTCAAATTTGACGCTCGTTTCGTTACCCTTCTCAAAAGTGACAGATTTATTCGGACATTGTCCTTGTACAACCACCGTTTTTGTTGTTCTCCAAAACCAACCAGGCCTCGGCGACATCGTGATTCCCGGCATCTTCCTCGCGCTGCTGTTGCGTTTCGACTCGCGCGTCTCGCAGGTGGACGCGCGCGAAGCGAGCGAGAAACCGCGATGTTATTTCGCGACGACGCTCGTTGCGTACGCGGCCGGCTTGGTGCTGACGATCTTCGTCATGCATTATTTCAAGGTGGGCCTTTTGGAATTGTGTGCGTTTTTTACGTAGTAGTAAACGGCAGTTGTGACCGTCGTGCGTAATGTCAAGGTCACCGTCTTTGAAGTTTTGCTGCGATTTTTGTTACTTGGGGTGCCGGTTACTTGGGATACCGCAGCGCAAGGCATTGTTGACTTTTTGACGTAGAATCTACTATTATCAATTTTGTTAGGCTCCGTATCTCAACATGTTTCGGATTCCCGCGTCATTCATGAAACTGTTTACCTTACCTACCTATGCACACACTGAGTCTCGAGACCAAAATAACAGACGACATTAAGTGGTGCAACCAGCAAGCTGCGCATGCTTCCACTAAAGCTCGCTGCCGTTCGCACTCAGGCAGCGCAGCCGGCGTTGCTCTACCTGGTGCCGCTCTGCGTGGGCACGCCGTGCGCGCTGGCAGGCATCCGCGGCGAGTTCTCCGAGCTGTTGCACTTTTCCGAGGAGCATCTCGTCAAGGTGGACGACGACGACAAGGAAACGGAGGAAGCGAAGAAGACGAAATAGAATGGAAAGCAATTTTTTGGCATAATTGTGTTGTTGCGATTCGGAGGTGGTCGTTTCAGATTCGATAATTATGTTTTGTTTTTCTAAAACGGAACGTTGCTGTCAACTGACCAACTGAATTGGTCGCATTTCGGTTTTGAACGGGCTGATTGGAACTGGAGTCATACTGTGAGCGCCAACTAGGTTGATTTGCAGCTTCGATTGTGGACTGAGATTTTGCGATCTCATGCATTTTTTTACTCAAAAAATTTCGTGGGGTTGCTAGTTTTGTTAGGCGAAGTTACATGTGATTTGTTCATTGCTGAAACCGCAAGAAGAATGTTTTGTATTAGCTTGAATTTTGTTTGTGTTTGAAATTTATGAGATGGTTTATGAGAAGTTTGTTGAATTTGCCGTTTTTTCATTTCAAAATTATGGTTCATCCTCACGTTGGTGCGACTGTTTTATTGTTGCCTATGTTGGCTTTTCTGTTTTGTTTGTTGTTTCGTTGTTGTTTTTTGTTGTGTTTTGTTTTCTATTTTTCACTCTCGCTGTGAATTTGTGTTTTCCATTTTCCTCTTTTCTATTTATTTCCGGGGAAGGTTCTTTTTGGTGGTTGTTAGTAAATTGATCTTGTTTTTTTGTGATATTGCTGGGTTGATGCTTGATAATCAAGTCCCAGTGTATTGTGAAAGTTCACTCATTGGCATCTGTCAGACGGAAAACTTTGAAAACTTTGCAACAACAGAATGACATGACTTTCAAATTGTTCATGCTTCCTCTGTCTGACAAGTTCTGGTGAACTGACTGTAACTTACAAAGTTACATCGAAGTTTTGTTTCGTTTGCGCCGATTTCATACCGCTCTCTTTGTGGCTTTCGTTGCTTTTTCTTTGGTTATGATGGTTTTTTTCAGTTCATTTCGATGTCGCTTTTTTGCGTGCAGTCGAACACAGATTTTAGTGAAACTTGTTGGTGTGCTAGGTTTGAGTTTGATACGCATATTGGTCACACAAAACCTACACTAATATTGTGCTCACTATACCCAATCAGTGCGCATCTCTTTAATTGTCAAAACTGAAGAATTTTTCAACGCTACACTTGAAAAGGTAAATCTCTTAGTGTTCGACTGTAAGAACAACTACTTTATTGTTCAATTGAGACACATATCTGGAAACGCCAAAAATACATGTGAAATCTGTAATTTGAAGATCGTAATGGATATTTTCTATCGGAAGTTTGCTCTCGTTTTGGTTGTCATGATTTTTTTTGACAAAAAACATCAACGTTATTTAGGCATAAAATTTTACTTTGTTGTTTGATTCCTGACGGAGCTGTTTCTTGTTCGCTTTGCGAAATCGGTATTTCTTACCTAGTGAGTCATTTTCATTCACCAAAATGACTTGATATCTTTATTTCGTTTGTGTTATTGCTTGTGAGATGGGACACTACTCTTGTCTCTATGAGGTGCCGTCGAACCTTTTTCAACACAATTCGCTGATTGGCTGGATTTGCGAAATATATGCACTGATTGGTTGTATACATCTGTTTTTTTAATTTGTCACGGGTCACGGCACGGAAAGTGTCATGTCCACAAAGTGACAGCGTTTCAAATAAGAAAGCCACATCATCACTGATCAGTCCACCCGCTCTTTTGCATCATTCTGATCTTGGCCAGGCCGGAAACGCAGGTTGATTTTATCGGTTTTTTAGAAACGTTACATCACCGCGAGACGCCAAAAAAACCGGTTTTTGCGTGCGCTTCCGGTTTCATCGTGCGATGAACGTTGGCGCCAACAGCTCCACTGCCGTACAACGTCAATTGCGCGAGGACTGGGCGAACCGAGAGATCATCGAGGTCATCTCATATCACATCAAGAAGATCACCGATTTCATCAATCAGTTTGGTGAGCGCGTTTTGGATTTTTTTGTGTGTTGTCTCTAGAGTTTTCTATTATTGGCTGAATGGATGGTGTGGTGTACAGTCGAACTCGTAAATTATAGGTTAGCAGCTGATTAGGTGGTGATCACATAATGCATGCATTCAGTGCAGGCATTGCTGTGGAGGCGGAGTCCGTCCTGCACAGAAAAGCATGCACTGCGCGATCACGAACCAATCGGCTCATTGTTTAGCGTTCAGCTGTAGCTTCCATTGCGCACAGCCGCTAAGGTCAAATCGGTTTGCTTGATTTTTTTCTTCACCGTGTCGAGCGATCTGCAGGTGTTTGATGCTCTGTTGCCGATTTCTAGTTGTTGTAGTTGCCGTAAACGTGTTTTTTTCGCTTTTTTAGATCTGAGTTGTCGAACGAAACTCGCCACGCTAAACGAGAAAGTGAACAGCTTGGAACGTAAACTCGAATTCTTGGAAGCCCGCGTGAGTACAGCACGAAATGATCTGATCTCGAAACAAAATCCGCCAACTTCATTCCTTAGCGTCTTGTTTTCTTTTCAGATCACGAAAGGCGAAACGTTGAACTGAACAAACAAAAACCTTATATAAGCCTTAAAAACCAAAAATTCTGCCGACATGTCCTCATCTCGAATGACGAAAGAGCTGGTGAAAAGCACTGTGGGTCGCCCGGTGCTGTCGAGCAATTTGCAAGAGTCTAAGCGACAAGTTTTGTGGATTTATAAGCAGTGGTACAGAATTCGATTCTTATTTTTGTGTTAACAAATCATAAAGGCGGAAACACCATTTAGTTTTTCGTCCGTACGCACAAGAGGCCCTTACTCATACCAAGCAAAAAAATGCAGTGACTACTTTTTTCGGTTTTGAGACTCGGTATCTGGTATTGTAGAGCTCTGATGTTTAAAGCGGCAATTCAAAATTGCCAAAGTGACCATGCCAATCTCACAGCCTCAGGTCACCTGAGAGCCGGATTTTGAAACGTCGCGTCAAGCAATGAAAAACTGCCGTGACCGCACGTACAGTATGGCCGAATAAATAAGGCAGTCCTTGTATTCTCCATCAAGGCGGGATCAGTCGCAGACTAGGAGTTATCTTTTTCAAGAATGCCAAGATAATTTCCAATCGTGTGTGCAAGGCAGAGAGAATGAGCAGAACAGCACGAAAAATCAATGAGTAAAAAGCACGTCAAATTTGGCACACAATTGAGTTTCTAAACGTGTTTTTTTCTTTCATTCAAATTTCACGCGCTCCTGCCTGGCACCCTGAAAAAAGCTGCCATGTTTACTCGGCCATTCCGTGCTCGCAGAACTACAGAGAACAAAAAAAAAATAAAAACAAAAAAACACATGCGATCTTGCTTTCGTTCAGGCAACGTGCGCTGCCGAAGATCTGGTACGACTACGAGTGCTACGGTATGCCGTTGCCGCAGCTGCGGCTGATTCTGAAGCGCGAGTTCATGAAGCATCGTGACATCACCGATCCGCGCATCGTCGACCGGCTGACGGTCAAGGCCGAGCAGGAGTTGACCATGTGCAAGCGCTACATCACGAACCCGGACCACTTCAAGAACTATTTGCTGAAAGAGAACATCGAGGCGAAACCGCAGGATTTCCTGTCAAAGTTCTTCCGCGGCAAGGATTGAGCGAGGCTTTATTATTGGTGTATTATTGATTTTTTTGTGTGGTTCTGCGACTCTGAGTGCGCGTTTGCAGACGTCGATAGTTCGTTAGTTTCGCATGTTTCACGCGGAACTTTGCTAAAGGCATAAGTGACCCTCCTTGGTATTTCAGGGAGTCGACTCACTTCCCAACTTTGAAATTGCCACGTCATAACTGAAATTCTATCAGTGCGCGCATTGAGTCGCAGAGTCATTATAGTTGTGGAGTCCATTTATTGTGCTCAAAGCGGGATTCGACACCTCTGTTTCTTAAACAGTTTGACGTGTATTGATTCCGTGAGTTAGTGGGTGTGATGTCGTTGTAAATACGAATCCCGAGCACTTTATAGAGTTAGGCAAAACTAGAACATGTTTTGTCAGGCAGGAAGAAACAGATTTTAACGCCCGTTTATGTCTGTAGTACCGTATTACCTCTATTAACCCCCCCAAAATAAACCCCCACCCCCTAGACAAGTTTCCAAATAATCCCCCCCCCCAAAATAATCCCCCATGGGGGATTATTGAAACCTGTTTGAAACACATACCCAGCGAATTCAGTGGCTGGTTGCAGTGAAAATGATGAAATTGTGCTACCAAAGGCCCCAAATGGATGAGTTAATGGTAATTTCATTACAAAAGGCTGTTGTAAAAGGAAATTTCTATGTAGAGTAGAAGTTTCTGCGACTTCCTTCCTGCCATGGAAGGTATTTTTGCCATTTTGCCCACTCCTAAAAATGGTTTCCAAATAAACCCCCCCCAAAAATAAAGCCCCCCCAAAAAAATAAACCCCCACCCCCAGAAGTCGCTAAAGAAATAAACCCCCATGGGGGTTTATTAGAGGTAATACGGTATGCAGATGAACGTCGACGTACGTCAGGTATGAACGGTAGTACGCAATAACAACCTGAAGTGACGTGACGTATAAACGGGCCTTTCACTGTTTTCAATGGTGTTTATAACAGGTATTTTAGTACTGTTTCATTCAATTTTACAGACACCCATAAATTTCAGTCTGTAGCTGTTCTGTTTTCACCTTTTTTAATCAGTCTTCTTACTTAGGCACTAATATGCTGCCCGCTTATGTTGATCTGATGCTTATTTGTTGTTGATTTTTTAATGTGAACACTAAACGAATTGGTGCAGTAATAAAAGCAAAGTGAGTTATCGTGTTGGCTGCTTGGCTCCATTTGATTCGTTCATATACAGGTGCCGTTGAATGCCTGTTCGAATATTTTGGATTATGAGTTCAAAACTTTGACGAAAAACAACCAGTTGGGACGATTTGTTGGGTTGTAGCGGACAGAGTGCGAATTTAAGACTTTTTTGTTTCGAATTCCATTTTACTTTTTCTAACTCTACGTTGCATTTTTTTTAAGTACAGTCGAACTGTAAATTATAGGCAGTCAGCTCATTTGTTGGTGAGGATGTGAGTGATGCATGCACTTCTGGGCAGGAGAAGTCTGTCCTCTATCAGTCCTGTCTTGTCAACCAATCCTTTGCTGATTGCCTATAATTCAGCGTTTTAAGCCCTTTTTTGTTCAGCAGCAATCCAGACAAACGACAAAAAACTTTCATTGTGTTCAACCGATCAGTTGTTGTTGTTTTTTTTTTTAATATTCCATTCCAGTTCACATGTTGGTTGATTGAGTTCTTTCACCCGGGCGAGTTTCAGAGCGAGAGTGTTGGAAAGTGCAGAAAATATAATACAGCACCACAGTGCGTATCGTTGTGATGAGAACAGCGCAGCAGTAGTCTCTGACGCCCATGAGGGCGCAGCGTTTCAATCGATATTTTCTTGTCGCGTTGCGCTACGCCACCGCGCAATTGCAGTTGGATGGATACAGAGTGCGTTTTGTGAGCGGACACATGCTTCGCCGCAACGCTGGTTGTGTGCGTATATTCGCTGCTTTGTGCTGTTGTGTGGTGCAGCGTGTATTATGTATTTGTTAACATTGCACACACACACAGACAGGCGCGCAGGCTTTCGGCGCTGGCTTCTGCAGCGCGTATGTCGCGTATCTTGTTGCAAAGTGTCAAATTCCGGTTACAGTCGACCTCTAAATTATAGGCGATCAGCTGATTGGTTGTGATCGATCTCACGTGACGCCCGCTTTCTGTCCGCAGGCATTGCTGCTGCAGGCGCAGTCTGTCCTGCACAGAAAGCATGCATCACCACACCCACACGATCACCAACCAATCAGCTGATTGCATATAGTTTGGAATTTGACTGTACGTCGACTGTTGGTTGGTACATCGGTTTCGGTAATCGCTTTTGGCATGAAAATGTGATTGTCAAGTGTGAGAACATAACGCGAAAACGTGGGCAGTCAGCTGATTTGCTAGTATTGAGGCATCGCATGCAACGCACATCACGGCGTAAACGTTTAATGCTCGCCGGATATTGTTCTTTCTTATGATCTGCACAGCCAATTAGCGGATCGTCCATATTTGTTTGTTTGTTCGACTGCATTTGACAAGGAAACGTTTGACAATGTTCGCTTTAAATTAAGACGAGAGAAGAAGACAGAGTGCAGGGAGGGCACTTGGCACCTCGCAACTAATTCAGGGTGGACATACGCTAGTCCGCTGCGTGTCCATGTTTCAAGCAGCACAAGCCTTGGATTGCGTTTTGCCGTCGTCGCATGAATGAAACGCCACTGTGTGATGTGCGAGTCTGGCTGTGCCTTTTTTTGCTAATTTTTCCAGCGTCCGGACTTCGTGTTGCGCTTACATTGTATTTTTTATTTTTTAATGTCTGTTCTTCTTTCTGTTCATTCATATTGTTTGCTGGTATTGCAGAATTAATTCGAGACACTCAGTTTATTCGTCACTCGCCAATCAACCGCATTTCATGGTCTGACTGTTTTTGTTTTTGGCGATCGTTTTTCTTTTACCGTTTTTTAGAGTTTGCGTTGTTTTTCACTGGAATATTCTTGTTTTTCTTGTGTCCAATGGTCTCCAATCAATCAACCAATCCAATGCAGCAAAGTCAGAACATTTATGTTGGAGTTTTGAATGGGAGTGCTTTTTTGACGTCATTCTGTTGTAGTGATTTTGACTTTTTTCATGTTTCAATCCATCGTCTGCTTTCAGGGGATTGATTCGTCTTGTTCTCAATTTCGATTCAGTCTGTGGCATTACCGATTTTACACGATTCAGCTGCAGGAAGGAACAGAGTTTAATTAGGAGACTACGACAACGATACTTTCAAAATAAGGAAGCAACCATAAACAAACAGAAAAGATAATTCTTCAAGATGGATGATGAATATGACTGTATCATTCTTGGAACTGGCCTGACGGTAAGCAAATCACGTGTCTCGGGTCATCAGTTCAGCACCAACCAGGATATTTGACTGCATTCGAAGTGCATTAGCCTGGCCCCGGCAGAACTTCGTTTGATCAGTTTCCACATTCATTCCGTTTATGAAACTGTTTGTATTGCTTTTCACCGCATTTTTTGCAAAAATAATGTAAACTTTGGCTCCTGAACTTCTTGAAAAGATTTTTTTCTTCCCAGGAATGCATTGTCAGTGGCATGTTGTCCGTATCCGGCAAGAAGGTGCTCCATATTGACCGCAACAATTATTACGGTGGTGAAAGCGCTTCATTGACACCGCTTGAACAGGTAAACAGGAACGCACGTTTGCATGATTGGCTCCATTTGAATGTTGGTTGGCTGTTGAGTGTATGGACGACATAATTCCGCCAATCAGTGCGTTTCGAATTGATGTTCTTTGTGCATAGGACGGACCTGGGTGTTGTTCTGAATTGGAATTCCGGTCGATTGGGAATGATTTTTCGATTGCATTTCTTGAAAACGGTACATGTTCCGCGTTCATTCCAGTGGAACCGCAACACAACACAACAGAAACAGTCGCAATGATTGAACTCTATTGCAATTGAACTGATTGGCTGTTTCACGCTCATATCATTTGATCATTAATATCATGTTAAGGTCTCCTTTTGATACGCTGTTCTTGCAGTTTTATCGGAGTTCCTGCGGTTCGCAAAATAAAATGAAATGAGATAAAATGAAAAATGAATATCATCCATGATCACACCGCCAATCTACTGTGTCTTTGCAGTTGTACGAGAAGTTCATGGGGGCAAACGCGAAGCCGCCGAGTGACATGGGCCGCGGTCGCGACTGGAACGTTGATTTGATCCCGAAATTTCTGATGGCCAATGGTAGATTACCGGCATTGATTTTTTTATTACCAGTTTGCAGCAAATCTGAATTTTAATGTGCTATATCAACTGAATGGCGATGTATACAATTGAGTTTTGCTCTGCGGCAATGGCAGAATGCAGTCAATCATTTTGCCTGAATTGAGCAACTTTCAAAAGTTTTGTCTGTTTGTTAGTTTTTCATTGGCTGCTTTGGTCTATGTGTCTTTGGTACTGCGATTTTTTAATTTATAGCTCTTCCTACCGGTTCCAAAAATCTAAATTCCAGATACCAAATTGCCGATAAATCTTGATGGATTTGGATAATGTTTTTTTTAATTTTTTTCGAACATTTTTCAGGTCAACTAGTGAAACTGCTCATTCACACTGGCGTCACGCGTTACCTTGAGTTCAAATCGATCGAGGGCTCATTCGTGTACAAGGGCGGCAAGATCTACAAAGTGCCGGCGGACGAGACCGAGGCGCTCACGTCAAGTCGGTCTGCTTTTTCTGAACGTTTGACCATGTGGAGCAATTTTCGCACAATGTTTGGTCGGGTCTTTTGATCTCCTGCTGTCGAATTCTGGTCACGTTGACGTGTTGTGACGTTGTTGTTGTGCAGTATGGCCGAATACATGCGATATCATATTAGTTTTGTTAGTTTTCAAGTAGCAAAACTTCAGAAATGTTCAACGTAAAACCCCGTTTTTGTTATTTTTGCAAGAAAAAGGTTGCTTGCCAACACCAGTCGGAGCGTTCATGTCACTGACTCCAATAAACGCACAGGTCTGATGGGTATGTTCGAGAAGCGCCGTTTCAAGAAGTTCCTCGTCTGGGTGCAGAACTACAATCAACAGGACCCGTCGACGTGGCAGGACTGCGACGCGTCCAATGCCACCATGGCGCAGGTGTACGAGAAGTTCGGACTCGACGAGAACACGGCCGACTTCACCGGGCACGCGCTGGCGCTCTGGCGCAATGACAAGTCGGTGGTGTTGCGTTGCTGAATGTTGCACTGCGGTCGAACTGGAAATTATAGGCGGGCAGCTGATTGGTCGGTGCACACGTGACATGCATGTGTTCTCTGTGCAGGCATTGCTGTGCAGGCGGGGTCTGTCCTGCAACGGAAAGCATGCATCACGACGATGAGAAAGGCTAGAACTGCCGTAGTGGCCCCCGCTCGGCACTTAAGCAATTTTGAATTCCCGCGTCAGAAATTAATTGCCAATCTATGCGCGCATTGAGTCGCAGAACCGTAAGAATAGATCATGATGAAATTTAGAAAAGGGCCACCCGTGTCAATATGTGTACAGTCAGACCAGTTGCATCTGAATTGTTGCTTAAAAAAACCCGATGCTTGTTTTTTTGCTAAAAAAATAACAATTTTCTTGCGCTGATCTGCACAGAAACATGGATTTTCTTTCTTGCACAAATGTTTCAGCGTGCCGTTTAATTGATTACTGCACGATTTCTTAGTAATTTTTTGATGGTACGGATACCATTGCCGCAAAACAATAAAAAAATGAATGCCGACTTTGCAACTTGTCATCTAAGTCATTAATTAGACCTGACATGCTTAAGACAAAACACGCACTTTTTCTACGGTCGTTCGGGTCGGCCCGAATCCAAACAAACAGCAACGCTTTTCCAAAATTCACAGCGATCATTGATTGATTGAATGATCAAAATGAAATCATAATTTCCGATATGTTATGTTTTCAGCTACAAGAAAGAGCCAGCGTTAGAGACAGTGGAGCGCATCAAACTGTACAGCGACTCGTTGGCGCGTTACGGCAAGAGTCCATATTTGTATCCGTTGTACGGACTCGGCGAGCTGCCGCAGGGATTCGCGAGGTATCGTTGACGCACACGAGCGCATGTGAAGTGCTCGTGTGGAGAAGCGTGCACTCGGTCACTACAACACCGCAGTGATGCACGGTCACAAACAATCAACCAAAATTGTGTGCTAGGTCTCTGCGTTTCGGCCTGGCCAAAACGTGCCCGCTACTGTATGATCGTATGTGTGCGCCTGTGCGTGTTTGTGACTGTGCAGCACAGCGTCCATTCACCGTCTTTTGGCCACACGACTAGCAGCACTGTGGTAGCCAAATTGTAGCATTTTGGCAAGCGTACCCAACCTCGATCGGCTTCTAAATCTGTGCAACATTCTTCCCAAAAGTCCAGAAATGAACCTAGACCGCGCTGTGTAGTGGAGTGACTGCTGTGATGTTTTTCGTTTGCGCTGCTCACAGACTGTCTGCCATCTACGGCGGCACGTACATGCTCGACAAGCCCGTTGACGAGATCGTCATGGAGAATGGCAAGGTCGTCGGCGTCAGATCCGGTCAGGAGATCGCCAAATGTAAACAGGCGCGTTGTTGTTGGACAGTTTGAAATTCACACACCGCAAACACCGCTCGCAGTTTGGTAACATTGCTGAGTGTCATATCGCTGCAATTGGCGGCATGCCAGTTTAGTGGTGACTGGTGACGGTGCCATACGGTGTGGCGATGTGACGCAACGTGGTGCACATTGCCGCCATGTGCTGCTCCGTGCGCCCCGCACCGTGTGACCGCAAGTGCATCGCGGACACCGTCGCAAGGTCATCATTGGTCATCGTACATGTTCATCACGGTGTCAGTGACGTTTCCGTCGATTTCTGGTATCATATGCAGTTTGCTGATTGGTATCATATCACATGCAATAGCACGTGGACACCGCGAACCAATCAGCGCCGATTGCATATGATATGGTCATGGACATGGACTGTGTGCAGTAACGGCACTTACTGCTTTGTTGTCCTGCTGCAGGTGTATTGTGATCCGTCGTACGTGCCTGAGCGAGTGCGCAAGGTCGGCCAGGTGGTGCGTGCGATCTGCCTGCTGAATCACACGATCGCCAACACGAACGACGCGCAGAGCTGCCAAATTATCATTCCGCAGAAACAAGTCGGCCGACACTACGGTACGCGGTGTGCGTATCACAGTACACTAGGGTACCGTAGACGCGATATTCCCAGACCAGGACATTGTCATTTGGGTGGACAATTTTGGTATTTGTCGCAGCAAGTTAGAAACGAAATTTCTTTCCATTCGTACAAACGCACTGAGTCGGCGCCACTACGGTACGCTGTTTCGATTACCTTTAGGCCAGTTCATACTTTAGACCAGCACGTCAAATGCACGTGTCTCATTGACGTTAGAATTCAATACACACGAGACGAGACGTGCCGTGCCGTCAGACGCATACGTCACAGTGAACGTGGCCCTTTCAGACATCTACATATCGCTGGTGTCTAACACGAACATGGCTGCGTCAAAGGGCTGGTACATCGCGATGGTGTCAACCACGGTCGAGACGAACAACCCCGAAGCTGAGATACTGCCCGGCGTACAGCTGCTCGGACCGATCATTGAAAAGTTCGATTGTAGTGGTTTTGTATTCGCTTTTAACTCGTTGAGTGCGCTTGACTGAGTCGAACTCTAATTATAGACAATCAGCTGATTGGTTGGTGATGCGTGCTTACCGTTAAGGGTAATGAAATGCATCCACAACTGTTCGCCACACAATTTCGCATCGCCCAGCTACGCCCACTTTTTGCGGACAACGACGCAGCTCCCACACAGCGTCCGCACCCGACCGAGCCGGCTCGATCGACCAAATTCGGTCACTACGTTTCCCACCTGGGCGATGAACAACAACGCCCCATTCTCATTGCAGGTTCGTCACGGTGTCGGACGTGTACGAGCCGTTGGACGACGGTCGCCAGTCGCAGGTGTTCGTGTCGACGTGCTACGACGCCACTACGCACTTTGAGACGACCTGCAAGGATGTGCTCGACGTGTTCACGCGCGGCAACGGCGCTGAGTTCGACTTCACCAAGATCACGCATCTGTCGCTGGAAGACCAAGAGTGAAAAGCGTGTGTGTGTGTTGTTTGGTCGAGACCGGTCACGTTTGTTTGCTGAATGCAGAGCTTGCGTGATAGGAACGAAGTGACAGATTTTACTACAAATAAGGTGTTTGAGTTCAAACAATCCCGATACATTCCTTCGCATGCAGCGTGCTATGTATTCTGCGGAAAAGTGACAGGTTTAAGCAAACATGCTGTAGAGCAGACAGCGAGAGAATGATTCAAAATTTTTCTTGATGAAAACTGTGTCAGACTGTCTCAAAAGTGGTCTTGGTTTTTTTTTATTCGTGTTCATTCGCAGTGTTGAGTGATTTTTGAGAGCAAGCCGGTTGCTTGGAGCTTGATTGATTTGTTGACTTGACACTGATTGGTCGTTGGTTGCGTATACAGCCAATCAACGTCGCAGCAGGCTTTGGGTGTAAAATTATGTGCGTTTCTTTTTTTTGATAGTTTCAAATTTCAACACAACACAAAACTTTCTAGTTCATGTATTCTTTTCAAAAATTACTGCGTGTGCAACGCTGATTGGCTGTATCATTGGCTGCACTACACGTTCGACCAGTCAGTGCGTCTGATTGGCGTATAACAAAGCTTTTGATTCGTTGATGGCAGACTGATGGTGGGCGTTTTCGGACGATACAACAAAGATAATGTTAAGCGGCATTCATGAAGCAGTATTCAGTGAGTGACGCGCAGCGGTGTGAAAACTATGTAACTTCATGAATGCCCCTTAGGGTCCAGCAACCGGTATTGTATTTTTTGCAACTATTGTGACTTTTTTCTGTTCCAATGTAGTCAATCATCATGGAAATTGTGTGATTCAACTTTTTTTGCAGAATACGCGCGCATTGAATGCTGTCCGCTTTTTCATGTTATTGTTTTTCAAATGGTTTTTTTCGGTTGTAATTTCAACATTTTCTTCTGCAACAATACTTCCAAACAGACACAGTGTGATTGGTGGCAGATTTTCACATCCTAGTTAGAAAAAAATTTGTGGTTGAGTTGCTTTTTGAAGTTGTTTCTTTTTCGCAACCCACATTTAATGATTTTCTTGCAAACGCTCAGATCGCCTTTGTGTGTTTGTGTTTTTTATATTTTTTGTATCTTGTTATGCCTGATTTGTGATGTTGAAAAGTGATCGATTGAGTGATGGATTGGAATATTGTCATTGAAAATCGATTCCAAGAATGATTTCTAACATGTTTAGCTCTAACCCACAAAGCGAAAATTCGTTCCATTAACTTTTAAAGTTGTTCTGTTTAATGAATTTTCAATATTTCGTCATGATTGTGCTTGATTGCTGAGGCACTGCGTTCGCACAGATCGAAGCCGCTGATATGTTGTGCTTGCTAAGTGCTGCGTATGGTCTGTTTAGTGAAATCAGTCAAATAAATATGGGCGTTCATAAAAGTGTTTGTGATATCGTATCTGCTTTGACTGCTTTTAACGAATGGTCTATACTTGATTGGCGATTTGTTTGGTTTGCGTGTGGTTTGCCGCGCGTAACTCTCCGGACTTTTTCCTTTGACTCTTCGGGTTTTTGTTTCGATTTCGATTGCGTGTCGTGAAACTGGAGGAGTTTGGAAGAAAGACCGCACTGAAGTTTCTTGTTGATTATGAAGTTTAGTAGGTACTGTTGTTCACTTGTCTGAAAAACCACTGTTCGGTTGTTGTGTTGGTGGTTTTTTAAAATCGTTTCGGTATCATCAGTGTTTGTTGCTTCTCTCCATGGTTGTACTACGTGTATCCCCGAAAAACTTTATGGATTTTAAAAATACATCAGAAAAATTGAAGCGGTTTTATCTGTTTTTTTTAATAACGTGCTTTTTGACTGCAACCGGATCGTATTTTTTGCACCTACGACAAATACATGTACACGGAAAAGGAATTTTAAGAACAAATGTTAAACTACAAAGCATAACAATGATTGATTGGTCATCGAATGCAAAATTCCGGTGGGGAAGAAAGTTTTTTTCTCACTCATGCTTGTTGACAACAACAATTGGTTTGAAAGTCAGTTCATTATGAGAGTCGACTTAGCTGTTCAGTCTGGGTAGTTCGCCAAGGGTTTTGGAATGGAATGAAACCACATTTTCACTCGTTTTCTTTATTGTTCCTTTTACCAATGAACTGCTCAGGACAGCCAAGCCAAGCCTCAGGACGCTGCATAAGTTTGTTGTTTTTCATTCTGAACATGATTTCTGGTATGGTGTTTTCCTCGAATTTTGTTTGAATGATATAAGTTTGTCTGAGTTTCGTTTCAGCAAAGAAAAAAATGTTCATTGCTCTAAACTGTTACCAATCATCTTGCGTTTTTTATTATTATTCTGTTGTTTTTCATTCATTCATTTTGTTATCATGAATTCGTATTATATCGAACACACATAAATTTCTGATGCGCTTTTTAGTTTCGTTTTTTTGGGCTAGGTTGTTTTTTCACGTGATAAAATTGAAAAATGTCTGTTTGTTTTGCAAATATGCAAATTGTTTTGTTTTTTTTTGTGGTGGAACAATCAATTCCTCGCTGACTGACTCTTTTTCTATTTTTAAACCACTATTCACAAGAACAACAACAAAAATCTGAGATTCTATGTACAGACAGACAGAAAACGCAAAGCGTCAACAAAAAAATGACCAATGAATAAATAACGTAGATCACAAATATGGCATTCAAGAACAATGAGGTGCGGTCAGTTCTGTCACTAATGAATGGTTTCATTTTGGCCGAACGTACGATTCAAACTGAGCGCGCTGATTGGCTGGCTGCGCAACCATATTCAGAGACAACCAATCACCGATCCGCTTGCAATCATGTCTCCAACCGCATAACATCAGCATCAAACTCAACAGCAGAATAATCGCCGATGACTCATCCATGCCACCGTCCAAAGCAACGCCAGACAACAGCGCACTGGTTTGTCATTAATCGTCCCGTGATGCGGCGCTGCACTCGACTGCCACAGCATGTACCGTCCGCCATTGTTCGGGCCCGACTTGTCCAGCCGCATGTCGTACAGTCGGTTGCCGTTCGTGGCGCGGTCAATTACGGCCGGCTGTCCGGCCGCCTCCAACGACACGACCAGCGTCGTCGGTCGGCATTTCTGCAGCGGCGCACGGAACACGCTCGGCAGACCGGCGGTGGCGGAGCTGGCGGTTGCGAAATCGCCCGTGTACAACAGTAACGACTGATGGGCGTGCCGTTCGTCGACGTCGACGACCACAATCTGTGCCATGTCGTCCGCAGTCGTCGGCACGGTCAGACCGAGCGAGTGACAGCCGCCGGATGACGTCACGTCGACCGGCACGCCGATTTTCCACTCGAGACCGGCCGGGCCGCAGTGGCCGGCGTACGCGAAGTTCTCGGCCATCTGCCGTGACTCCGGCCGGATTTGCATCGCGTCGATCTCGTAGCGCACGAGCTCGGCTGTGGGCAGACCGCGCCGCGAGAGCGTGTGGCCGGGCGTTGAGTAGAAACCGCGCACCTGCGAGTTTGTGGGCGGTTTGGTGGGTTTTTGGGAACGTTTTTGTTGTTGTTTTGTTTGCTTGGTTCGTTGAAGAGTGTTCTCGCGTCCGTGCAATGCGGATTCGTGCAATTCGTAAGATATGTGCAATGCGGAAATGGATTCCGAGTGTATGTGGACTACGTACTTGACTTTGATTGGAACTTCGATCGTTAGCTTCTGTCTAACCTACCACATAATAAGTGTACTTATGTATTGTGCGCACTGTGTATTTTCAACGCGAGCCCCATGCTGTGCAGCCAAAAATAGCTACATATTATTCGACCCCTTGCTTTTCATCAAAAAGTTCAGGCGCGCAAACAAAACAGAAAAATCAATCAAAAACCAACGGTCAGCGTGTAGGACGGGTGTCGACAGAGCGGGTCGTTGTAGAAGCGCTGTCGGAGCACCCAGAGTTTCGCGTCGGCCAAGTACGACATCTGCCTATGAACGTACATCCCATGCACGTGCGACTCGCACTCCGTGCTGATCCAGTCCCCGTCGAACTGCTCCGATGGCCGTTTCACCATTTTGCGGCTGTCCTGCGCACGTGGCCGAATGATCGGCGGGCGAACTTCGTCCGAGTCCAAGATCTGCTGGCACACGCCGCGGCACTGCGGGGTCTGCGCGAAATGGCATCATTTTATTTTTTTTTATTTTAAATGAAAAGTTTTATATCGCACATTTACTCAACTCAATGCAAGATTTCTTGTCGAAGCGAGCAGAATTGGTAAAATTGCGCTAAATTTGTTGATCTGTAGCGAATCTATTGCTGTAAACCAGAAGTTTCAGCATCAATGTCAACTCAAAGCCACCCAAGTGCATAATAATACCTGTCGCGGTATTTTTAGCAACACTTTCTCTGCTGATCTGCAACAAAACCCTATTGCTGAAAACTGGCGAATTTTCCGCATAAACTACGAAAATGTCACCAACAAAAAATCCATTCAAGTGCAGTATAGGAATTTTACCTGTCCCACCCTGACCAACGGTCTTGCAAAGTGCGTCGGCGCCCGCTCGGAGGTGCCCATCTCCGCGTCAGCCGGCAGCGCCATGCCAACATGCAACCGACGCACCAGACGCTCCTCACCCTCCATCTGGCGCTCGTCCATTCGCAGCAGCTGCAGGCCACTGATCGAGTGATTCACCGAATGGACGCAGTCGATGTCGTCCGTGACGCCCGGAGGCAGTCCCGCTTTCTGTCGGCCGGCGCGGTCTCGTGGCGCCTGAAACACGGTCACCAGCCGGTACGGCAGCAAGTCCGGCCACGGGAACTCCTTCGACGGCTCCGGTCGACACGACCGTCGCAGCGACTCGGTCAGACGTGCCGCCGCCGCCTTCGTGTACGGAATGATCTCGACGCGACTGAGTCGCACGACCGTCTCGACGGCACCGGGCACGTTCAACGACCGTCCGACGTAGGTGAGACCGCCGCGAATCAGTAGCGCGTCGTGCGGCCGACGACAGGCGGCGTCCGAGTAGCGAAAGTGACGGATCAGGAAACGGGTGGCGCTCTCGTAGAACTGCACGTAGCGCAGCGCGAACTCGCCGCGCGGCCATGTTTCGCAATCGGTCGACGCCCAACGACCGACGAGCTGCGGGGGTTCGACCGTTTGCACGACGGAGTGGGACAGTTCGCCCGCTTCGGCGACACATTGCCCGGCGGCTGTTAGCGGCTCTAGGGCGCCGGTGGGCGCGTTCCGCAGGCCGAGCCAGTCGGAGCTGCTGACTATGCGGCCTGGCACGGTCGCTGGAAATGTGTATGGTACATTGTATGGTACGGTTTGGTGACACCACGTCACGGTTTCAGCGCAGAATGCACAGCAGTACGGCGAACGAATGTGGATTGTATACCAACGTATGTTAATTTTGGAACGAACGGGTTGTTTCTTCTTTCGCGTGTGTTGTGTTGTCTCCGAGAAAACAATGACAGGTTTAACCTAACTAACACACTGTACACGAGAGAATGAATTGGGCTTATAATTCGGTAACATTCGTGAAGTTTGGTGCTCTTCAACGGGGGTGAAAAATCAAAACGAAATACAAATAGAATTGTAAGTTACCGGTAGCAGTTAGCTGAATGACAATTGCGGGAACCAGCAAAAGTGTGACCGTCATCGATGTCCGCATTGTTATTTCAGTTCAACTTTCAAGTGGTGATCTAAAATTGAAACTTCACTTTCAAACAAGTTGATGGGCCTCAGTGAATGAGAGCATTGAATATTGTTCAGTTTAACGCCTTGACAATAGAAATGTTGTGCGCAAGATTAACAGTTACGTTACATATACTTTGAAGAATGGGTGATTTGTTTGTTCAATCGTAACCACGAAAACGACGCATTGCTATTGCAACCAAAATGGCATGATGTAACGTGCGTTGTTAAGCACAAATCAAAACAACAGCGCAGCTACTTGTATTATTCGCGATAAGCTCAAGATTAGGACAAGTTTATAACACGGTGTCAAAAAAAGCTAAGCTAGTGCACAAAACACCTGCAATGAAAGCTCTCCCACCCGAAAGTGAGTGCACTTGACAGAAAAGAAATTACTTCATGCTTTCACACGCAAGGACATAAGAGCAATTTGCTAGCAATTTTCTTGAGATCCGGTTTATAGCAAAAAAATTGGGCAATAAACGGTAATTCGAGCGAAAAAGGTCTCTACAAAAACAAGGCTTCCAATTTTTTTCAGTAGTCTCACGAGAAAGTAAATAATGTAATTATTATTATGGGATACAATTGATTTGTATACTATCGTAGTTGCGTTTTGTCGAACAGCTTGAAGCAAAGAATAATGAAGCAAGCATCGAAAAATAGAATGTTTACACAATAGACAGCGGGGTTGACAGGTTGGTCGGGGGCAGTGGGTTTTTTTGTTGAAACAAATGAGAATGACATCAGCAACAGCGTGACCCTCGGAATTGTCTTACTGTAAAAAGAGGGAACTAAAAAAGTTCCATAGCCACACACGGTAAAATGAAGTAGAATTGTGTGGAGTGTTGAGACGAGGCTCACAAATTGATACTACTGTTATATGCCAACATAGATCTGGTTTATTTGGCGAGAGGAGTTGTTGATGTTGTTGTCGTCTTCTCCATTGTCAACAAATTCCGTCGCACTTGTGAGTTTTCGCTGTCACCGCGGGCGGGCCGAAAACAGGACTGAACCGATAACAATGTGATTCTTATATATTTGCTCAGCCAATACAAATACAAATGCGAATGCATGAAAATTATTATTAAGATGGAAGACGGGTGGTGTATACGTCGACCGTGGCAGCGATCGCACGTCAAGAGAACGCACCAAAAATAAGGAGCATAATTTTGAATTTGACCAATCAGTGCGCAACCGCTGATAGTTGCCAATGGTCGCTTTTAGATTCCGCCATTTTTAGAGAGCACATCCTGGTGCAAACACTATTCTCGTTGCCATCATCTTGAGAGACTCGTAATGACAATAATTGATGAAGAAATGAACAATAGCAGCACTTTAGCTGCCGTAATAGACGAATCATAAGCATAAGTATACGCGCACGAAAGATACATGCCACATGCAAAGTGGAGAAAAAGCTCCAGTTTCAGTGGTTCTGTATTTATTGGACAATTCTGCAAAATGGATATTGTCGTTCCGCAACCGGCGGACATGTTTGAGTTGTGAAAGTGAAATTTTTGTCGCGTGTCACCTTTTCCCGCTTTGCTATTTGCTTTTCCTCTCCGAACAATGTGGGGCGTTTCAGCCTCCGATACAGGTTTCTCCTCTCCTTTCTATCTGAGTGGCATGCGTGTCCAATCTGTTCTTTCCTGTCGGAAACATGCGATGCATGCGGGTTTAATGGAAGCTACTTTAGTTTTTTTTGTTGTTGTTGATTGTAACGGTAAATTATGACGAAACGTGAAAATTTACTTCAAGAACATGATGGGGTCATGCATGTCTTCGCGCAGTTGGAGTACCAAACAATAGATTTTTGTCTTATTTTGGGGTTCCGGTATTTTTCGGTTATGTTTTTGTCTTGTCTGTCGTCCGTTCCGCCCTTTGCCCCATGTCATTGGGGTTTTTGATCTTTACCGTTGGCCTAACATGTTCCTTGCCCATATGGTCTTTCCAAAAAAACAATGAATGATTGTGCAAAAATTAGCACCATTCATGCGTGCACTTTTACAGACTTACAAAATGATAGAAAAACAATATGAATCTTTCAACCTGCTTGTTTTCAACAGAACATAAATTATTTTAAAATGCAATTTCTGGAAAATAAAAGATGCCTATGGCGCCGTTGCATTATCGGTAGTTTAAATAAATTTTTTGATCAACAGGAAATAAAACGAAAACAAAGGGCGGTACATCATAAATTAATGTCGGACCAAAAAATTGAAACTTTCCTTATTTATCAGCACTGTAAAAAAGCAACGGGTTCAAAAGCAATGCCGACAGCTCAATTTTTTTGAGAAAAAAAACTCAAAATATTCAATAATACACGCGAACAGTAGTTCGTTCCTAAATGGTCTCGAGAAATCGGGAGATAACTTTGAAAATATGATCAAAAATGGACACGGTCAAGTGTCAACAAAGTTTGTATTTACACTTGTTATGGCATGTTACTTTTTATGTCAATCATCGTTAAGAGGCACTGAATGCCGAAAAGGGGCACTTTGTTTCAGTGAAGAACATTTTGTGTTTTGCATAACTTAACTAACGTTCAACCTTGAAATGTTGCTTCTGCAGTCTGCACACACCGTGACAAAACAATCAACGGGTTGATTCATGTTGTTTGTGTTGACTTAGTGATTTTGACTTTTTCTGCCATCGCTAATTTACACAAAAATTCTATGTAGTGAAACTACATCTGTGTTTATTAGGGTGACATACACTACATGTTATTTGAGTGACCAGTGGACCTTGGCGTCAAGTTCCAAGGTCACAATAAGTGCTAATTCAGTCATAATGTTGATTTTTGCTGTCAAAACAAAATTTTTTGTTTTTTACAGGCTGTAAAAAATGTCCGAACTCGTGTCCGATGGCTTGTCCCACGTCGTGTCTCGTGTGGGCTCCTGTCCCGCGTGATGTCCCGATCTCGAAAATACAAATGTAATCAATTTAGTTCATTTTTCGGAGCAGGACACGACGGGCCGGACGCGAGTTCGGGCATTTTTTGCGCGTTTTTACATCAGTGTTGTTGCATTGTTGTATAAATCACTGTTTTTATAGCACTGTTCAGTATAGTATCTTTGCCGAATAAATTATTTAAAACAGACAGTTGTTACCAGCAATTCAATAAATAAAAAGAAATGAGAAAAACACAAAATTTCACAAAACATACAAATAAACAAACCAGTGTGTACAAAGGCACAGCGACAAGTTCGGCACGTCGTGTAAACTTGTAAAATATTGTCAAAAATGAAAATCACCTCAAAGAATGTAATTTTAAATCAATGTTAGCACCATAGCTCCTTAACATGATCATTTATATATTACTGTATGCAACGCAAACTTGATTTATTTATGATCAAAACATGACATGTTGTTTGAAACTTTTAACGAGTAAACCGTACATACTATTCACATACATACTATTCCTGCATCTTAATCATCCCAGACAAACGTGTCGTGATGGTATTGAAAGTAATGATTGGTAAATGCATGTTTGTAATTCACAACAAAACATAACTACATAAAAAGTTCACGACGCTCTAAACACGATGAGAAAAAAAACTTGCGACTTCAAACACAGCAAACTAATGTACAGAAATGATACTATTATCAATTTTTTTAGGTTCTGCGACACAGTGCGTTTGCAGACGTCAAAAGGTAACTAGTTTCCATCTTTATGTGGCAATTCAAAACAGCCTAATAACGGGAACTCGGATTAATCTCCCGATTTTGAATTCCCGCGCCATGCATGAAACTCTTTACCGCTATGCGGGCATTGAGTCTCGGGACCAAAATGAAAGATAATATTGTTTAGCAAAAATTCAAGAATATTATTGTCCATCGTTTGTTTAAAGCCACATTTGTAAACGTCATGGTTAAAGAACATAACTCAAACAAGTGTTTGTTTGAATCGATACATCACTCGAATCAAATCGTTCACTGTAAAAATCCACAGAAATTGCAAATAAAGTATATTTGTGTAAACCTGTCACTTTTTCGCAGAATACAGTACAAAGTAAACGAAACTCTAAATCACATCTGTGAAGAACGGGTGTATCGGCTTTGGTTGAAATCAAACACCTCATTTGTGGCTGAACATGTCTTGTTGCAACTCCGATCTTGATCTTTTTTCTTTTGCGTGCTTTGTCTGTACTCTGCGAAAAAGTGACACGGTTTAAACAAACATACTGTACATAACTGTGCTCCCAGTTAAATGTCTGGTCTTTTTTGGACCTCTGGTGGCACCTGTGGAGTTATGCTTATCCCAGTTTAGGTTTTTAATAGAACCTGCTCAGGAAGCCTTGTGTGCAGACATAGACATATACGGTGTACATACGAGTGACACATACGTGTGTACACTGTAATGTTTTCATACTACGATCACTTCATTGTACGGGTACATAAGTATAGATATATGTCAGTGATTAACATGTACCCACTTGCATGATATCGTCACTCATTTGTACGTCATGCTGTCAAATATTCTGCGCCGAATTCACAAGTTCAAGTTTTTCGAAACATCTTGTGGGAACGACATTTGCCGTTTGGTACTATTATTTCAAATACATCACCATCGTGTCCACATATAACGCAAGTGATTAAGAAAGAGAACTTAAAAGAAAACTAAGATACCGTGACCAACAATTGAAGAAGAAACAAATCCACACACTCACACGATTGTCATATCAGGCGCTCGGCGGCGCCGCGCATGTCGATGAATCGGAGGCCGAACATCTTCTTCCTGGCCGTCTCCAGCAGCGACATAGAGCGGCTGCTTCGGACGGCCGACCGGATCGGCGGCGGCGGCTGCAGCGGGCGGACGGGTCGATTCATCGGTGTGCCGGGCGTCATGACGATTATCGAGTGCTCGGAGGTCGTTCGTGTCGTCGTCGAACTCGTCGTCGAGCAGGCGCGCTTGGCGTTGTTGGCGGTGTTGTTCACTGTCGACCGGTCAAAGTGCAACTGCGCCGAGATCATGACCGCCTCGCTGATCATCGGCGGTTTCACCGGCACCAACCGCCGCGGTGTCCGTTCGTTGCGAGTCAGCACGATCGCAGCGGAGGAGGCGGAAGAGCTCGCGGAGGGATCGTTGCTGTGGTTCGCGTTGTTACTATTACTATTCGTATTATTGCAGTGCGCCGTTGACAACTCGCCCGGCGTCGTCTCATCGTTCGCCTCAACGATCGTCCGATTCACGGAGACGGCCGTGCGATAGGTCGCATTGTCGACCACCTCCGATTGTCGGCCGACGTTGTCGGAGGAGGAACTAGACGTCGACGTCGACTTTGACGGGTACTTCGGCGGCGGATGACAGCACATTCCGACCACTAGTGCGCCGGCGCAGAGCACGATGCCGAGACTGCTCATGAAGATCTCGGCCGAGTACCAGCCGGTCGAGGACTCGTTCGTCGTCGTTTCCTCCACCGAAGCGACCGTCGTTGTTGGCGGCAGTTTTGTTGCGTTGATCATCGTGATCGAATTGAAGTAGATATCATTGGTGCTCGTAAAGCTTGTTGCGGGATCGTTATTGGTGAACGGCTGCAGTTTTCCGGCTGCTTTCAAGAACATATCGTTTATAAGAACGAACGCATGTCACCGTGAATGTGCACAGTGATTTTTAAAGAAACATAATAGTTGTGGAATGAGTCACGGAATCGAATACGATAAGGGCAGCGCGCTTGTCAGAACTTTTTTCTAATATTTCTCTCCAATCGCTTTGTGGCAATCGACCAGAGTTGGGACGCCGATCGATATGTCGAGCACAATAATATCATGTTAAATGGCGCATTCAGCTCATACATACGATGCACATACATGTATGTACTTGTATATGCGGCACAAAAGGCTATTAATGGTATTATAATGTTTTGGTGTTCGTCATGCGTGACATGAGCAAAAGCCCAGTCGACGATGCGCTTTGGATAAAACAGTCCAACGTTTTTAAACTTAGACACGTCTCACTACTGTAGTACATATACATGTACATTGATTTACAGCATTGGGTCTCGATACGATTACGATAGTTTTTTGAAGACCGTTGACGGGTGGGTACATGTATGCGGACGTAAAACTTTCAGGTTATTGAAAATCTAGGGGATCTTGACAAACTTTTGTTGGACCTTCATCTCGCCCTCGTGTCGACACCTGAAAACTACATGTAACATATAGTTCAATAGCCATGTAAAAGTATCCACAGAACATCCACATGTAAAAGCAAATATTACAAGAAATTTGAGAATATCCATCCAGATTTGACAAAAAACCTGATTATTTTGTGACAGATAAAACATGTTGACAGATAAGACAGATATGTTGCATTATCATGTTTAGATACATTTAAGTAATAATTTTAAATATGTACCGTAGCCGCATAGTCTTTGCGCCTGGAGTGTTTTGACGTTGGATTGTATGAACCGAAGGATAATATTGGCTTGGCATCTAACTGTAGATGAAAACCTATTGTATAATTGGTGTTTTACATGTACATGTTATATGCTTGCTCGTGTGGTGTACAGTGAATGTGGTACATACACATGTCCAGCATGAGGGCTGCTCTTGTCTGGCTTTTGGTGCGTGCACCGACTGCTCAGTTCGTTTGATGTAGTCACTCTCAGATTAAGGGAGATTCCATGTATCTGATAAATTGTATCACTCAGATATGCACGCTTTTATTCTACCTGTGGAACATACAATAACATAAAATGCGCATGTACGTGCCAGCGTGAAGTTTTACATACAATGTACATACATGACGTAGTTCTCTATGTACATGACTCCGTGCAATTGAAACTGAATCATATAAATTATCAATTAATTTATTACATTATGTAATAATTCGAGTTTTGACATAATTAAGAAAACGTATTTTGTAATATTGTAAATTTTTCATTGGAAAGTCTTTGATGAAAACCCGTTTTTGAATTGAATTTGAATTGCACATATGAATTTTAACTTTAATTTTTGAAATTTGAAAAAATCTTTCCAATTTTTGAAATTTTAAACGCGCAAGCGCGCAGAAGAAGCCTTTTCACATAAATTTACAGTAATCGGAAACTCGACATAATGAATGCAGGTTTGACTTTTTCTGCAAAGACTGTCATAGGGAAAGCAAAAAATAAGGCAAAATGAGAAAAACATGATTTTGAGCATTGTTTACTTTGCCCACGGCGCTTATGTACATTTGCCGCAAGGTGCAAAAAAGCGACAAATTTATCACACGCCCAATTTAGTCCGGGAGACGATAGCAATACATAATCAATTGCATGTACGTTACATTTTAAACTGCACTACATTTTCTCTGAGTGCCAGCACATTTCGTTGTCCCGCGCGCTTTGCTTCATATGTTTTTTTAACAAACGTACTGGTGTACGTACATGTATTTGTGAACATAATTCTTCAGCTGATCATTTTAACCAGAGCGTGCATATATATGTACAAACTAATACTGTCAGAAGCACATATGCACATGTATATAATACATTACATGCATATTGTAGGTACTATATAAATACCAAGGAGATATAGTGGGTGGAGCAGCATAAACCAAAGGGCGAGCGGTAAAGCTAACATATGTAAGCATAAGCTAAGTGCATAAGCGCGCAGTTCATATCTCGACTGCACATAAAACTGATCCATGTATGCGCGACCATTTTATCATTTTGGCCTTGCTTAAATGGTTATATGTTCTCCACTTATTGCTCCTGATATGTACACTCCACGTTGATGATTAATGCAAACAGTAATGCACACAGTCAATGGAAATCCCCGCCGCGGTAGCAGCAGAGTAGCGAGGAAAAAGTTGTGGTGACCAGAAAAGCTTAGTGTTATTGAAATACGTGTTGGTAGTTCAGGAACGAAACTGATGTTTGTAAAATGTGCAGCTAAAGAATGGGTCAGTTGTGCTAATCTTTGAACCGCTTTCCCTTTCTCTCCTCCCCGTTCTTTGAATTTCTTGTTTAGCTTTCTCTTATTACCCTATCTCATCCCCTTCGCCGTTCGCCAATTAGAACAACATTCATGTGGAGCTGGTGTTTACTTGTGCGGGTACTATCACTATTTCCACTATCATCACAACCGTTTAAGCATTATTTATCAATTACAGCGTATCTGGCTGAGCATATCTGTTATACTGCGGAAAGCTTCGAAAAGTTTCCAACAGTCAAGCTGCCAAGCTGCACATGCGGGTTGGAGCTTTGAAATTGATCAGTTAAAAGTTTGTGCATATGAATGTTAACATACATAACATGCGTACAGGTGTACAATGTATACGTGATGCATACACATGTACAGCATGTGCAAGTGGCAAGAGTATGAAATTTCTGGCAACAAGTTTGCCCCACGTGGCGCCCCGCACCTCAAGTATTAGTGAGAATGGAGTATTATTTTTTGAAAATTGACATTATACATATTTGAATTTATTGTGGTACCCGTTTGATTTGGTATGCGTTCGATCTAAACTAAACTTTAGCTTGACTTAACTCCATTTAATAATTTAAACGCAGAAAATTGGTTCACCATTTGAATCTGATTATGAAAAATATAACTATCAACGCCATTGCGTGGGCGCGTTCAGTGTCAGCGTTTAAATAGATTAATGGCATTGTTGCGGTGACTGTAGTGAGTGATAATGGATCGTGTTGTTATTGACAAAAAAGTTGCCAGACAGTTTTTTTGCTTTCCGTAAATACACAAGCTGCAAGCAGAGACAAGGGAAACAATGAGTGAAGGCATGGAATAACGCTACTGAACGGGGAGCTTATACTGTTTTCCAAACGACCGAATCAACACGATGGCGTTCACCATCGCATCCAAAAACTTTTTTTAAATCATTGATTCGTTTTTGAAAAAAAATACAACTCCCCCCCCCCCCACACGTCCAGTTGTTTGATTGTAGTGAGTTGGCATGCACGCATTTGAACACTTGAACGTCGTTTGCTATTGTTGCAGGTGTGACTAAATCGTGACGCCATCATCTGTTGCTGCAAGTGCAACTAGTTTTCATCAGCAAGAGAAAAGAATGAAAAAATATGCGTGTGTGTTGCATCTTTTGGCAAGTTTCACTCACACATACCAGGCAGACATCAAGTGCCATAAACAACAAATTATATTCTCACCTTGAAATTGACAAAAAAATGAGAAAACGTGAAATCGGGTGCGTACATGTGTGTATATGTTGTTGAGATTCTACTATACTACCTGGGATAACTCAACATGATGAATGTGCAAAACTCACTGTTTCTGCAGTATATTTCGTTACACTAGAAATTAACAGCAAAAAATCAAGTTAAACCACTAGAAAATCCCGATTGCGACACGTCGGATCTTGGAAATTTCGTTTTTGAAGAGCCGTTTTTGGAATCATTAATTAAGATCAGGAGTATAAAAAATCATACACCAAATGTCCGACAAACTGCGAGCGCACTCAACGCTGGTGGAAGCAATTCGTTTCGCATTTCGACTTTACGGTCAAACGGCCGGCCGATACCCGTGGTGGCACGTTACGGTCTCACTGACCGTATGTCTCGCGCTGACTGCCGGATTCCACCGGATGTCGTTGGGTGATCACGTCAGAGATCAGGAATGATGCCGTAGTTTCAAGAGCGACATACAGTCGAACTATTAAACTATGGACAATCAGCTGATTGGTTGGGGACGCACCTACGCACGTGATGCATGTTGTCTGTGCAAGACAGACTCCGCCTCTACAGTGATGCCTTCAGAGAAAGCACGCATCGCTAACCAATCATGTGATTGCCCATGTGTTAGAGTTCTACTGTACTATAATTTTTTTTGGGTTGAAAAGTCTTCCAGACTGTAGTATCATGAGAATGCTTCGGTGGCTGCTGGAAATTTTGTCGGAAAAAGTAAATTTTTGAACATCATGGACACTATGAAACAAGTGACAAAATCGATTTCTTCAGCGAAACATGAGTGCCACACGTGCACGGGCAGTTGTATTTTTATATCGCAGTCCGCTGATTGGTCGTATTTTTTCAGCCAAACGTATGCGGATTGATTGAGTCAACCGACTTCATTTTGAACAACAAAAGTACGCTCAAAGCCTCAATGAATACGCAGACCCAAAATTGAGTCAAAGTGGGCGACCGTACAAATCCGCTTGAAACTACGGTCGTATTGTGCGTAGTACACACCAGTGAACAGTCCGTCTCGCGTCGAGTGGGAGACGTACAAGAGCTTCTTCAAATACGGTGAACCGTATTTCTTCCAAGTGATGGTCACTGGTGCTAATGAGAACGACAACATGCTCGAGGACGATCGTCTGGACGCAACGTTGGCGCTCGGCGACTTTCTGATGCACAACTGCAGCGTTCAGCACGGCCGGACCGTACCGTACACGTTTGGCGATCTGTGCCGGCCGCACTGCGCGTTTAACGCGCCCATTCGAGCGTTTAATGTGAGACCGACACACACAGCGGTTTTTTTGCTTCCGTACCGTACCGTATCCGTAACGTGCCGTACCGTACTGTATCCGTACCGACTTTCGGTTTCAATAATGCCCGACTGCAATCCTAGAGTTCCGCGTTTGGTTAGTGGTCAAAAAGCTAGCAGCCACATACGGTACAATAACACCGTGATAACACTTGATGTTTGACAAGAGAACCGTTCGACAAAATAATGCATAACAAATGTACAGACAAAATGTATTGATTGCAGAGAATAACAATGCGTTTGTGCAATGGACTAGGTTGCCATGAACTGCATGACACATGAGCTGATAAACAAAGAGAAAAACCAACAGTAAACCGTGACACGCCGTTTTCAGCTGATGCTGCACCTCGAGCGCGACCGTATGGCGCTCCGTCGGGCGCCGTCTCGATTCTCTCGCCTCGACTACCCACTGTCCACCGTAGTCTACCGGAAGCTGTTCATGGGTCGCTACTTTTTTGGCGTCTTACGCAACGAGGCAAAGTACAAACAACGATTGATAGCGAGTGCGCTTGAGAAAATCGCCATGGTCGTGTTGCATTTCCGTGCCGACCGACAGACGCCGGCGTCGTCACGACGACTCGAACGATGGGAGCTGAATGTAGACCGATGTATTCGGTGTGTTTGAAGGCCAATCCAGGCACACAACATCGATCATCCGGCACGTCACGTCACACGTCTCATTCATGGAGCAAAACAACAGCAATCCAGCACGTCACGTTATCTTCAGAACACTCATTCATGACGTCCAGAACAGCATTCATGCATAACGTGCCGTGATGTGCGTGACGTGCCGGATATAACGGCGTGCATTGGCCTTAAGAGGCTGGTGCGGCGCTCACGGGCCCGTGCCAGTTCATACTGAACGTGCGGAAATTTTCTTGAGTGTGTTCTTGCTTGATTGAGTCTCTTTGCGCAAGTTGTAACGATTCTGCAAACGATTCCATTTGCTTTTGAACGCAACTGCTATTTCACAAACGTCCTCGCAGCAAATTCCGCTCGTCGCTCGGCCACCACGAGCTGAACATCACCTACTACGGTAGTCACGTGATCACGGCCGAGATCACGCGCGCCGGCCTGAAGGCCGTACCGTACTACGCGGCCGGCTTCACGGTCATGCTGGTATTCGTGCTGAGCACGGTCTGTCTGAGTGCACACGTGCGTCGTCAGTTGCGTCCGGTGGCGCACGTCGCTGTCGCGTTCGCCGTGGTGCTGTCGCCGTGTCTCGCGGTCGCCGCCGGCATGGGCCTGGTGTTCTGGACGCGCGAGCGATTCGGCGCCATTCTGTCCGTGGTGCCGTTTCTCGTGCTCGCCATTGGTCGGTTGTACGGCGTTTTCGAAACTGTGCAACTGTTTAGTCAGCCGCTTTTCAACATGCAGCTCGCATGGCAAGCATAGTGCCGCTCACATCGGTTACAAACCAGAGAAAACCAGTAGAACACTTCATGGTCGCCCTGGCTAATTTGTGGCATTCAGCTGATTGGTTGGTCGAACACGTAATGCGTGCATATATTCTGTGCTGGAGTAGACTCCGCCTTCTCAGCGATGATGCACACAGAATGCATGCATGGTGTGATATCGCAAACCAACCGCAGCCGACGTGACTGTTTATGATAGACCATTATCAATTTTTTCAGGCGTCGACGACGCGTTCTTGTTGATTCACAGTTGGCAAAAAATCACGAGCGAAGAACGTCGACAAAAACGGCCGTTTGGCGCGCCAGCGAAACTGGGCGCCGTATTAGCCGAGACGGGCCCGTCAATCACGATCACCTCATTGACGAACGTATTAGCGTTCCTGGTTGGCATGCTCACACCGACGCCCGACATTCGCCTGTTCTGTAAAACAGCGTCCATTTGCATCGGCGCTGATTTCGTGCTTGAAATGACGTTCTTTGCGCCGTTATTAGTGTTGTTCGTAGGTGAAACGCCGGACCTCCACGACACTACCGACCACAATAGCACGCACTCGCAGATCAGCGCCATTTCAACGGCGTCTTATTCGCACAACAATAACAGCAATAATAATGACAATTGTACTGATTCAAATAACATCGACAATCGCCGTGCTGACAGTCACTCAGACACAGCACGTGTACACTTCAAACGATACGAACTCGTCTGGTGGTACAGTGAACTGGCACAGACGGCCTGCGCGAAAATTGTCGTGCTTTTTGGCGTGCTGCTGATGTCACTGTTGGCGATCCTCGGCACCGCACGGATACGCCCGTCGGTCGAGCCGCAGAAATTGTATCTGGCTGATTCTGGCCAATTGCAGGTGTGGTATGTGTGTGTGTGTGTGAATGCGCGATTCTAATTTGGTGTTTTGTTTTGGTTGATATGGAAGATTCGGTTTCACCAGATTTTGAAAAGGCGAGCACCAAGACCAAACAACCAGCTTTGTTGTTGTTTTTCTACATCAACCACCTTTGAATGTTTGACTGACCAGGTGGAACACCTCCGTCGGCTGTACGTCCTGCCCGAATACTACCAAGTGCTAATCATCATAAACGATCCGAAAAACTCGCTCGTCGCCCACCACCACGGCACCCGGTTTCGACGATTCGTCAGTGCACTGGAGCGACTGCCGCGATTCGGCCTCGGCGCGAATTTCACCGAGCTCTGGCTGCACGACTACGCAAACTACATGAATGCGATCAAGCGCAACGATTTCCTGCCGTTCGGATTGACGGACGACGACGGCAGGCCGCTGTTTGACCCGTTGGAGGAGTTTTTTCGGCTTCCGGAGCACGTGCACTGGCGGCCGATGGTGAATTATCGGAATAACAGGTATATAGGCGGTCTGTTAAGAGCCGTTCATATTGACGTCACGTCACGTCACGTCACGTCGTTTAGTTTAGCGCATTACCGTTGCTGCGGAACTTCACGTCACGTCAGGTCTCGTGTTATTGCATCACTACCATCCCATCCGCCGTGACCGTGCCTTTGGCGCACGTCACCGTAGGTCAATATGAACTGGCCCACGGAGCCAGTCCGACAGCACGGCTTCCCCCAGGCAAAACGCTGTCAATCACTACCACTCAGCTTTACAGTTTTCTTGCCTGTTGCTCTGTTCTTCAGCACTTTCTCATTCGTAATCAGTTCACGCAATTCATCAGCCAATCAATCAGTCAACCAACAAAAGCACAGCCAATCAGCGCGCTATGTAAATATTACAGCAACGGGAGCCTGGTCGTGACCAGTTTTGCGTTTTCCATCGGTTACGGTCATTTGACTGACTGGGCGAGCATCGTGTCGCTGGTGGAGCATCTCCGCGAGTTGGCCGCAAAATTTGGGTTGGTCTGTCAATAAATAAATGAATCAACCAATTGATCGGCTTTCAACAACTCAAGTGATCTGTTGGTCAATTCGTTCATCAGTTAATCAATCAATTAATCAGTTAATCAATCAATCAATCAAGTAATCCAAAGCTCATCAATCATCCGGCCTGTCCGGTCCGCCTAGGTGTGCCGCGTGGTGTCGATGTTCCGAAAATAAAAGTGACCCAAAAGGCCATTTGGGAATTATACCACTTTAATTACCGTGACAACACGCTGGACACCCAGACTGGCGGACAGGAGCACAGGACACCGCACCGGACACCTGTACGGACACCTAATTTACATGATTCCAATCAAGCAAAGTTCAAATCAATCGATTTTTCAGTGAATTCGAGCCGTGCGTGTTCGTGCCCGACTCGTACATTGTCGATCAAGTGCTCAGCCTGAAGCCGACCGCGCTGCAAACGGTGCTGATCACGTTGCTCTGCATGGCCACCGTCTGCGCTCTGTTCGTGCCATCAATGTGCAGCGTCCTCTTGGCCAGTCTTGCGATCGCCTCGATCTGCTTGGGTGGGTTGCGAAATGAAATTGGAATTTGTAAATTCGAATTCTAAAGGCCAGTTCATAATGTTGACGTACACGTCGCTGTCGTCAGCATGAACGGGGGCCTTAACTGATCGGCAATAACGCAACCAATCAACAGGCAGGATTCAATTTTGAAAATAAACCGACAAGACTTCAGTTCAAAAAACAAACCAACAACAAAATGGACTTTTTTTAAATTTATCAGATGTGATTGGCTCCTTAAGTTTCTGGGAGGTGGATCTCGATCCAATCAGTACGGCGTCGATTTTGATGTCAATCGGCTTCAGCGTTGATTACACGGCGCACATCAGCTATCACTATTACATCACCGGTTGGAGAAGCTTTCAAGCTTTCAAGCTTTCAACTCTGAATTAAAGGCAATCAGCTGATTGGTTGGTGGCCACGTGATGTTTGCTTTCTGTGCAGGAGGACACAGACTCCCTCCTCACAGCAATGCCTACATCACGTGATCATCAACCAATCAGCTTATGGGCCTATAATTTACGGTTCGACTTTTTTAATTGACAGCTGTGGGTTTTGTTTTTGCAAATGATTAGTAAAAACACATTGCGTTGATTAGTTGTGTGGCATTTCTGGTTCAGCGATTCAGCTTGCTATATTCACGCTAACAAAAGGTGACCGTTCAACTGCGTCCGCCTGGATGTCTCGCGTGGTGTCCCGGAAATAAAAGTGACAACACCACGCACACACTTCGCGTTTTGGCCATTTTTAGTTCCGGTACACGGACAACGCGCAGAGCACACCCATAGGCGGACAGGACACCGGACACCTTTTCAGCGGTGTTTTTCTGCAGGCAGTGACCGTGGCATGACCGTCGCTGGCCGCACCGTACGTCTCTACGCGACACTGACCACGGTCGCGTGGCCGATGTTACAAGCAGCACTGAGCACCGTGCTAGCGGTCGCTCCACTGGTGTTCGTCGACACCTACATGGCGGCGACGTTCCTCAAAACGGTCGTTCTTGTGGTGCTGCTGGGCATGCTGCACGGTCTCGTGATACTGCCCGTTGCGTTGGTGGCGCTGCCAGACCGATTCACCGGCGCGAATGACCGCTGCGGTCTGCCGGACTGCGGCCGCCGGTCGTGAGAGACCGGAATTTTCTTTCATTAGTGAAACTTTTTTTGGATTCCGCTTTGTTTATGGTACTCACTAAGTCTCATTCATGGAACTTTACGCGCTGGCATCGCTTCACGCGGCGTCTCGTTCGCTACGCATTCATGAACGCAAAGACGTCGCAGCTTCACGTGATAAAATGACGCCTGCGCTTCAGCGCCGCTCAAGTGCATGAATGGGCCTTTACTCCTCTACCGCGTTCAGAACTTCAAAATCATGTCGCCAAGAAGTGGGTTTAGATTTGAATTTCGTACGTTTTTAATGTAAATTTTTTATGTTTATTTATGAATAAAACAAGAAACATTGTCTTCGGCCAAAAATATACAATGACAAAATCATAACACAACTTGGAAACAGCAACATTGTTCAAAAGTTTTCTGGTGTCCAAAGGTCAGAAACGTAATTTGGTCAACAAACATCACTGTCACATGAATACACAATGCACGCCATGGAAACACGCAAAACACGGAGAAAAAACGGGCGTGCGTTCGATTGCGGCCCACTAGATAGCGGTCGAAGCATTGCGGCCGAAGTATCGCGGCCTGAAGGATCGCGGCCTAAAGGATGGCGGCCTAGGACGATTGCGGCATCCAATCCAACATATACACATCCAATTTGATATATTTTTATCCAACTACTTGCAGCCCTGGGTTGAGAATAAAATCATATCTGCTCTTAATCAACAGTTTCAGCTGGACATTTTATCATAGTTAAACTTAACGTTATGTAACGTGATTAGCACAGTGCTGTTGATGGCAGCAAGGTGTGTCCGTTAGCATTATTAATTCATTTTCCTCGATCAAATAAAAAAGTAAAAAAGGTCAGAATTCTATTTTAACTCAAATGCAATCAAATTATTTGGTAAATCTGTTAGGCGTTTCGCCAATTATTCGTTGGACGCCGACACCAAAC
>JASANC010000423.1:0-23827 GCA_030248135.1 Theristus sp. LFF4_11 | reverse complement strand
AAACATATCACGAACAACTCGATTTTCGCAGTCGAATAAACCTCAGCGGGCAACGAGAACGAGAGAAAATACTTTGGTATGGCACGGTAAACGTGATTTCCCCACTCTGCCCTTTGCTCCTTGTGATTCGCGATGTCGACACGAAGATACAACGGTCCTGGTTTGCTTCGTGGTAAAAAAATAGCAGCGTAGCGGTAGCACTGTGGATGATTGTTACAACAGTGAGAACAAAAACACGTAACAAATAAGTTACGAATTGAAATCTTGTAGTTCAGCCGGGTAGGGGATGAACGTAGGTAACCTTAGCAACAAGCGAACATCCAATTCAACATGTGCCCTCTGTTGTCCTGTGCCGCACTGCACCTGAGCTCCCCAAAGGCTACGACTAACACGGAACACACGCACGAATGAATTCACACGCAGTCGAAAATCAACACACAAGATAATAAAAGCGAGGCTTGTTTTGGCCTGCGAGTGATCGCAGTTGTACACCTTGCTCACTCATATTTACAGAAAAACATCAAGCAACCGACAGACGTTCGTTTCATGCTGAAATGCTTTCCTACAATTGACATGCGGATTCTCTGAACCATCGTTGGCTGACGACCGAAAAATGCGGTTAGGCACATCGTTGCAATCAACCGAAAAAGAACCTTGCATAAACTATTCATTTTTAGCAATTGAAATTGAAAAGTGTTTCTCACATACCTGGCTGCTTGCTTAGACGATAGAAACACTTGAACAGCCGGAAAAATCAAATCTGCAATGAACCAAGTTCAAATGTTGAGCAACGCAAAGCAGTCAATACAAAGTTCAAATAGGACCATTCTTCACGATTGATCTTGTGGCACGAACACAAGCATATAAATTTTATACTTCCAACCAAACCGTTATTCAATTTTATTCAGGATCACATTTCAAACAAACTTTTAGAGGCATCACGCTGGTGCCAATTGCTCTCCTGCACGGCAACCAATCAAAAAAGGACCAATTGTTTAGCAACATCAAAGAGCAAATAACAACGACAACAAACAAAAACGCGCACAATTTTTCCCAAAAACTATATCATTTCATACATACCACGTTCTCCAAAATTCAATTGGAAAATTCTCAGAAGTTTCAAAATTTCAAAAGAATAGCACAAAACATAGCAGTCAATGCAAATGAAATAATAATAGCTCACGTGAAGAAAAACGCACAACTGATTCGATTTATGATCAGCAAGGAGCACTCGGGAAGTACGCAGTTCCGATAAATGTTGATTTAATGTCAGACAAACATGTTTGTCAAAGAAGCTACCGAAAACAAACAAAACAAAACAAATGTTGCTGACTGATGACTGACTGGACCACGCCTGAAATGAAACTCAATTTCGTTACGCGCACATTTGTTGGTTGGTTCCAATTGAAAGTTTTTGCGTCCGAACGGCCAAGTCGGCAATACACGCTTCTGATTTTTGAGTTGCCGTTGAAGTGCTTTGAAATTTGAAAATATATAACATTGCAAAAAACATGCACAATTAAAATTGAACACTGAAAAAAACACATGAACACGAACACATTGACAGCTACACAATGAATGACTTGTTGGAATAAAAGTTGGAGATGCCAAATCAGATGCGGTCAGCGGGGCACATTTGCGAGTTTCTGACTGTGATGCGTGTAACTGTTTTTCGTTGCACACGTTTGTGCAAACTTGAACATAAAGTTAGACGATAGAAGATAAATCATGAAAATGCAGACAGCGAGCAGCCGATCAACGTGGTGACGTGGTGATGCACGTCGCATTCACGTGCTGCAACAGGACGACCGAGGGGGCCGTGTGTCGTCGACGGGGCGCACGATCACGTTCGGGTCATCGTCCTTCTTCGTTGGCATCTGCACACAAACCACCACTGTACTGACACGTCAGATTGCGCTAAAATGCACGCACTCGGTTGCGATTCGTTGCAACAACAGAGCAACGAAACGAGACGAGCAAAATTGGGCCTCGTTGGAAAACCATATGACCGCCGCTTTACCAGCAGCACGCGTTCGAATTTCACTCGAACTTGCAACATGTTTCCGAGCTACTGTCTCTTTCAGGGTTTTTTAAAACGCGTTAGGTGTCTTTTGATACCCAAATTCAAATTTCAGTCCGAAAATGAACTGCCCCAAAAATCAATGTGAGCAGCACCGATAATGCACGAAATAAATGCGTTTCAGTGAAGAAAGTCTGGAATGTACCGCGTTTTGACCGGCAGCTCACCTTGGCCTTCAAATTCAATGAAAATCAAAATTGTTTGAAACGTTTTCGCAGAGCGAAAAACTTTTGAGAAAACTGGCTTTGAAAACGCATTTCGCTTCCCTAATTTTAAGCGACCACCGTGTCACTGACACCTGATGTAAAACCCGTGATCTTTCTGAACACCCGTCACCGGGATGCACCGCTTCGTGAGCGTGTTCTCCATAGTTCCATTGATTACCTTATTGAGGATGGCCTCAGCCAAATCGTAGAACGCCCTGTCAATGTTGATGTTTGCTTTCGCGGACGTCTCCAGGAATCGAATGCCGTGGTCACGTGCGATCTGCGTTCGTGCTCAATTCACTGACACTCAATGAAACTTGCCAACAATGCTCCTTCACACTGCCAACACAACAAAACTGCTACGCATTCGAAACCAAACAGAATGAAAATTGTGAAGCCGGATGTTGTTGTCATCAATCTATAAATCAACGGGCATAAACGCCCGTTCATGCTGACGTATGCCGTATGCGCATACGACGTCACAATCTTATGTCTTTGGGCGTGGCTGCAAAGCATAAGCTACGCCCTTAGCCTAGGACTAACCCCCTTTTCCCCACAAAAGCCTAACTGCTATTTTTTAGCCCTTCAGGTCACCATACGCGGTGTACAACAAGTGTTCACTTTGCGGGCATTGTGCCATTTGTATAGCACTCGCCTTTCCACTGACCTGTTCGCCGCGTTCCTTGCTGACCATGCGTTTGTCGGTCATGTCACACTTGTTACCAAGCAACATTTTCTCGACGTCTTCGCTCGCATGCTGAACAACAACACTTTTTTCACACAATCAGTCAAAAGTGACAATAAAACAGCAAGGGGCTGCAATCTCACATCGTCGATGTTGCGTAGCCACTTGGCAATGTTGTCAAAGCTCTTTGCGTTTGTAATGTCGTACACAAGCATAATGCCCATCGCACCACGGTAATACGACGTGGTGATCGTGTGAAAGCGCTCCTGTCCTGCGGTGTCCCTGCAAATCATGCGCAACATGCTTTGCTGCTTGGTCAAGCTTGTCGCGCAAATAAAAATGAGCAATGGTCTTTGGAATGGTCAAAATTAAAACGCAATCCGAAAATCTCGATTTTCAACTGGTGCTGCAACGTAAAAAATTGGGAGGTTGGAAGGATGTCAACAATGTTGAGTACGCATCATCCGAAACCGCACACTTTCAGCCAGAGACCAGTTGGCTGAATGAAATGCAATAGCTGAATTGGTCAGGTGGCGGAGACTGGTACCCGGAGCACTGATAACCGCTCTGGTTGCGCGTGTTCTCAGAGTGTTTCACTGCCTTTGGCTGTTGAGGGTTTTTAGTATTAATATTAAAATTAAATATTAAAAATATTTTGTAAACTAACTTTGCTTATTTTATATTAACTGACTCATTCCAAATGTACAGGGTGGGCCAAGAAACTACAGGATTTCAAATTGATCGATCTCGCGTTTGGTTTGTGCTTTGAGGCTTATTCTGAATACATGTTCACATAGTTACGCATATTTTCTTCTACAAGGCCTACACTTCTGTTCTTCCACGTTTTCAAAGTTTTAAGTGCTATAATATTTTTAAATTTCAAACCCTCAAACCAGACGCGAGATAGAACATTTTGAAGTCCGGTAGTTTTTGGCCAACCCTGTATGTTTTATTTATTTATTATTTTTGTTTAATTTTAAATAAATGAAAAAGATATGGATAGTTAAATTCAGAGTGGAGTGTGGATAAATTCCGTAGAGTTAGACAGAAAATTCGAATTTTTTTTAATAAAAAAAAACAAATTTTTTTAGAAGTTAGGTTTGTTCGAAGCGTCTCGTCGAGCTTATTTCAGCTAGACCATTTCAGAACGATCCAGAAAACTATAAGATCGGAAATCGTGTTTTATGGAAATTTTGTTTATTTCATAGAGGGAAGTTGCATTTTCAACAGTAAAACAGGACAATTTTTACGTGTACTTGAATATTGAACCGTTTTTAATTGTTCCTCTTCAGAAAATTACCAAAAAATTGGCTGTGTTCAAAAATTCCTGTTTGCTGTAGCTAAGTCGGCAACCCCTGGACCCGGTCGCCCCCCCCCAAGACATTTTCAGGTTCAGCCAGCTATGGTATCTGCCACGTGGCAAAAGCCCGCTCTTCAAATCATCAAATATCACGTGCCAGATTTCGCGATCACGTTGCGGGCAACTACCAGACGCAAGTTTAACACGTTAGTTTAGCTTAGCACGCAAGTTAACATGTGGCCATGTTATCGGGTATTTGAAACACGGTCGTGTGATGTGGTATTGACCAACACCTCCGCTCCAATTGTTTAACAATATATCGCACAACTCCATTGTAGACCTATAACATACGCCAAACAACAAGATATCATGTTCATCTCATGGCCCACCGACTGAAAAACATGTTCTAAGTTGCAACAAAACGATTTCTGAAACGATATTTTAATTCAGTTAAGTTATTTCAACGCTAAAAATTGACCCTAGAAGACATCCAAATCGAAAAACATGGAGTACGTCGGTCAAAATGACCAAATAATGACATGTACCTAAGCACACAAGGAAGTTGGGAAGAAAATTTGGTTTGAACTTTCCAAAAGTTATGCCAAAAATCGAATTTTCAGAGCAAAGTAGGTGAAAAAAATTCCATTTTTTAATTTGGAAAAAATCCGAATTAAAAAAAACGAAAATAAAATTTTCAAACCCCTGCCCCAACCCTAGTTCTCCGCATGCGCAAATCAGAGGGCACCAGTGGTCAGTTTTATAAAAGTGAGTAGTGTCTGAAAAGTGAGAAGTTTTACTCCAGGGTGTTCCGAAACGACTCCGAAATCATTAGACCATACGAATTCCGGTTGAAGAATTGAACCTAAAGTTCCTTTTTTGACCAAGGCTTGATATTGGTTTGATATTTTTGCCAAATCGGCACCACGTTATTTTATTCTGCCGGTTCACCTGAATAAATTTATTCAGAAATTGGCAAAGTTTAACTTTTGAAACACCCTGGAGTAAAACTCCTCACTTTTATACAACTGACCACAGTTCTCCGGGTGCCAATTCTCCTATCCACTAACCTATTGAATAGAAGTTAAAAACTGCATGAAACTAATCCTATTTTTGCAAACTCCAATCTGAAAATTAAAAACAAACAATAAACTAACCATATTTGCAGTTTTATCCGTTTGCCTTTCAGTTCAATAGTCTTAATTTTGAAGTCAATTCCTAAAAGTATAAACCAACAAAAAATATTTAAATCAGAACAAAATCAGATAAAAACAAATAAATGAACGTGCAAGACAGCAAAACAACAAACAGTCAGTGATATTTTCACATTTACCTATAGTTGAGATGAAGCTATGATTAAACTGATCATCACTGAATCTGTACAGGATGCACGTTTTGCCAACACCCGAATCACCGATCAACAACAACTTGAACAACAAATCGTATTGCTTTTTGGCCATACCTCAGCAACAAAGTGACCACTTCTGAAATTGATTAACAACGTTAGCCTCGAAAATCATGATTGTTCAAGCCCGTTCGGACCGGACACGGAGCCGATAGATAGCTATAAGATTTGAGGAGGAGCGTCAGGGTTCGAAAAATTAAAAAAAAATTCAAAATGACGGAGCAAAATCTGATGGTCGACAAAAATCGGTGCATTTCGAATAGGGTTTAGGGTTGTTAAACAACAATCAAAATTAAAAAAAGTGATTGAAAAACAAAAATGCCGATTTAAAAAAAAATTCGAAAAGTTTTCTTCTATGCTCTGAAAACCTCAATTTTGGCACAATTTTTCGAAAGTTCAACAAAAATTTCCTTTGATATTACCTCGTAAAATCTTTAGCAGTCGATTTTGGACCGTTTTACCGACTGATTTCAGGCTTCAACAACATCTGCGCTGAAGTTTTTGAGCGTCCCAAAGGTTGGCTTACCATTTCCGATGCAGATAAGGTGACGATTAGGGTTGTTAAAAAAAACAAAAATCGTCGTTTTTGTTTTTTAATTTTTTTTAATTTCAAAAATCAAAGTTGTGCTAAATCAACCAGGGAGTTCGAAGCACCACATTTGATGTGCAATCGCCTCCCGAATGACTCCCGTATGGCGGAACTTTCCAGATTTTGTTTGAGTGACCTCATTTACCCCTTTTCCAAACCGTTACCATACCTCTTCTTGTGTTTTGACCCCCATAACGTCACTAATTGTCCCCAACCCAAGTGAAAATACACATACCGGCTTGAAATTCGATCAATTCTGATGATGTGTTGCGACGGCAGTACACGAAAAAAAATTTAAAAACATTTTTTAAAGTGATAAAAAAAACAAAAATGCCGATTTTTTTTTAAATTCGAAAAAAAAATTCTAATCAGCTCTGATAACCTCAAATTTGGCACAATTTTTCGAAAGTTCAACAAAAATTTTCTACGTCTTTACCTCGTAAAACCGTCAGCAGGCGATTTTGGACCGTTTTACCGACTGATTTTAGGTCTCTACAACATCTGCAATGAAGTTTTTGAGCGTCCCAGAGCTTAGCTTGGCTTACCACTTCCGATGCAGATAAGTTGACGATTCGCCTCGCAGATCGTCTGAGCTGCTCCGTTCAGTACCGAAGGCGAAAGCAAATTTTCGAGGGGGGGGGGTGTCGTCACGGGCATGCGGTCGATCCGGTACCGGTCGATCCGGTACGGTCGATCCGGTACCGGTCGATCCGGTACCGGTCGATCCGGTACCTGGCAATTTTCTAGGGCGGTCGATCCGGTACCGGTCGATCCGGTACTCGGTCGATCCGGTACCAATTGAAATTTTCAGCTGTTTTAGCATTCAATTCAATTTGTTTCTGATTTGTTTTCCATTTTTCTTCGTTTCTCTCATTTTATCTGATGTCTGAAACATTTTACCGCAGGTTTTTTCGCGGGAAATATGAAAATAAAAACAACAGACATTTTTCCTCAACTCCAAAAGAGAACCGAATTGGTCTTCATATTTTTATTTTGTTCTCCTTTTCTTGCTGAGCTGGTAATTTTGCAAATTTTCACCGTCTTGGAGCTTTATTCTTCTGGAAAATGGTTCAGAAAATAAAAAAACATATGGTACACTTGTTTTGCTTTTTTCAGAATCAGATTACGATTACCAAAACCAACAAAGTGTCGCAAGTCGTCGTCGTCTCATCGTATCATCAACAATCGTGTTCGGTTTCATGTCTTTCCATGCTGCATAAATGTTTCGCAATCACCGAAACCAAAGAAAAATCGAAAACACAACGAATTGAACGCTAAAAACCCGTAAAACAGCTGAAAATTTCAATTGGTACCGGATCGACCGAGACCGAGTACCGGATCGACCGGTACCGGATCGACCGCCCTAGAAAATTGCCAGGTACCGGATCGACCGGTACCGGATCGACCTACAGCCGTCGTCACGTGGGGGGGGGGGTGCCGAAAATTTTTCAGTGGGGGGGTGTCAGTCATGGTACAGTGACACCCCCCAGGCGTGGGGGGGGGTTCCCCCCTTTTTAAAAAAAGCAAAAAAAAAAACCCCTTAAAAAATGCTGTGAGAAAAAGGTGTAGTTTGCTCGATTTACAATTGTCAGCAAACATTTTAACTGAATAGCCAACGTCAGTCAGCAAACTCAACCATTTTAATTTAACTGAAAGAACCAAACAAAACAAACGTCATTCAGTGAGTCAGTCAGTTTACTTCGTTTGAAGGATAGCACTAATGGAAATAGAGAATGGACTGGCTGGCTTGCAGTTGCAACGACGGACGGCCGGGCCGGCCGACGATGCCATGGCATTGGTGACTGGCGACGGAGATGGTTTGTTTGTATTGGATGGAAGACAGATAAAGAGACGAACGACAGCAGTTTTTTGGATGTCGATCAAATTCATGAGTACAACAAAAACCAAACTGGATTGGAGCGCAATTCGGTGTGTTTCCTTTTGAAGAAACTGCGGAAACCAGTTTCGTGTTCGTTTTGGTGGTTTCATTTTGTGTTTTCTTAATTCAATACTTTCAAACTTCAATTTTTGAAAACAAATTTTTTTCACATCAATTTTCAAAATCGAAATTTGCAGTTTCTTGTTTTAATACGTGATTATTTTGAGTCTTTGGACCATGTACTAATCGAACAAGTACGGAGCAGGTGAAAGAAGTGGGTGCAGTGCGAGTGCTGCATGCTCATTGGAAAGTGCAGGTGCGATGCCGATGCCCGTGCGCGTGCGTTTTGAATAAAGAAGCATTACGGTGGGCGGGGGGGGGGTGCCGAAAATTTTTCAGTGGGGGGGTGTCAGTCATGGTACAGTGACACCCCCCAGGCGTGGGCCATGGGGGGTGCACTATTGTAGAAAAATTTCTGGGGGGGTGCACACCCCCCACCCCACCCATGAGATTTTTTCGCTTAAATTTTGAAGGAAAAACGCTGAATTTTGCTGCAAAATCTTTGAAATTACAATGAAGAATTTTTATTTTTTTAGCTTTCTATTTCTAGTTATTGTTTATATTTATAGTTACTTCTATACTTCTAATATTTATAGTTATTTCTAGTTACCATATTTTTAGCTCATATTATGGACTTTAAGGACAAAAAATCATGATTTTTGGGTGGTCCGAGAAAATTTTTAAAGGGTGTCACTGTTACTTAGGTCCATGTAGGGGGGGGTGGGTGGGGTGTCCAGCAAATTTCGAGACACAAACAAACGCAAACAGACACAAACGTCAAGAAAAATGCAAAAATTACGGTATTTTTGGAAAAAAATGAGATGAGATTGACCACCGTGAGGGGGGGGTGCGATCCCGTGTTTTCTCGCGGAGCAGTAGCGAAAGTGCGGGGGGGTGGGGGGACCACCCCCCCCCCCCTCAGCCGAAAATCCTGCCCGTGCACGGGCAGATACCCGTGTACCCCCCTCCCCCCCTTTACCTCGACACGGGTACTAGACTCCCCCCCACCCCCCTCCGCGAGAAAACACGGGATCGCACCCCCCCTCACGGTGGTCAATCTCATGTCAATTTTTTCTAAAAATAGCGTAATTTTTGCATTTTTTTTGACGTTTGTGTCTGTCCCTGCATAGATTTTGTTGTTTCTGACCAAACAAGCAGCTTGTTTGCACAAAATATTCTGTATTTTACAAGAATTTCTGTGTTTTTCTAAGGCAAAAATTTGGTATTACCCGACGATCCCGTGCACCCCCCCCTCACGAAATTTTTATGCCAGTGCACCCCCCCTCAGGAAAATTTGCTGCCCGTGCACCCCCCCCTCACCCAAGGTCCCGCTTTCGCTACTGTCGCGGAGGGGGGTGGGGGGAGTCTAGTACCCGTGTCGAGGTAAAGGGGGGAGGGGGGGTACACGGGTATCTGCCCGTGCACGGGCAGGATTTTCGGCTGAGGGGGGGGGGGGTGGAGCCCCCCACACCCATAGTTGTTCTCGGGGGGGCCTGGGGGGGCCGGCCCCCCCCAAAAAATTTTCGAATCTATCTCTATCAAACAGGTTTTTTCGGCTCAGCTATTATCTATCTAAAAAAATTTCTCAGCCAGCTATCTATCTAAAAAATTTTGTCTTCGAAGAAATAAAATGAGTCAATTTTTGACCAAAATTGACCATTTTTGCTCGTAATTCTTGAAAATTTCGCTAATTTTAGGTAAAATACGCGTTTATACTTGATTTTTAGTGTATTTTTAGCATTATTTTGCTGTTTTTATAGCTTTTTTAGCGTTTTAGCTATCTATCTATCAAATTTCAAAATTTTGACCGGCCCCCCCCCAAAATTTTCCAGCTATCTATCTATCTAGAAAATTTGCTCCAGCTATCTATATCGGCCCCCCCCAACCCCTCGGCTCTGGAACAACTATGCCCACCCCCCCGCACTTTCGCTACTGCCCCTCCCCCCCCCCCACGCGGAGGTCTCGGGTGCTCTGGGGGGGTGTACCCCCCCCCACCCCCCTCGTCTTCGGAACTGGCTCCGTTTACAAGCGCAACGTTGTCTGGTTGCTGCTTCGTGTCGTGTCGTCGCGACATCATCAGACAGAAGAATTGATCGAATTTCAAGGCGGTAAGTGAGTTTGTCTTCAGTTTAGCATTAGCTGGGGACAACGTTATGGGCCATGGGGGTCAAAACACAAGAAGAGGCATGGTAACGGTTTGGAAAAGGGGTAATTTTGAGGTCACCAAAACAAAATCTGCAAAGTTCCGCCATACGGGAGTCACGAGTCATTCGGGATCGCGGGAGGCGCTTGCTTGCATATCATATGTGGTTCTTCGAACACCCTGATTGATTTAACAAAACTTTGATTTTTGAAATTTTTTTAATTTTTTTTAAACAAAAATGACAATTTTTGTTTTTTTTTAACAACCCAGCACGCAACGCTTCATTATGATATGCACCTGCCCCGCATCCGCATTGCTCATTGCTCATGATCCACTGGCGCGCGTGCACACGCTCGCTCCGCCCTCAACAAAAACTCGTTCAAAACGCAGTTATTTTCATTCTTGCTTCTTAAAAAGGCTTGGCTTAGGTTAGGATTAGGTTAGGAACAGCTTTTGTTTAAGCTTAGGCTTTGGTTTGGCTTTTAGGTTTAGGTCCGTTTTAGCAATGTCCGATAACGAGTGTGTCGGTTTTTAGAAAAGAAGGGCAACCCCCCTAGACAGTGTACCAAGAATCAAGAATCAAGAATCAAGTTTATTTGTAAGCCTCACGGCCAGTTCACATCAACACATTCACAAAACTTCCATTATGCAAAACAAACACAATTGATGTCACAAAAAAAAACAAAAGAAACACAAGATTATTGATGAAATTGGTGAATGCATGAATGAAAGCAAGCAAAAAGTCGATGCAAACGAATGGGCAGATGACTGCCCGGGTATTCACACAAAGAAACAAAATCCACAAAATAAAACCAACCATCGACAGTCAGAAACAATGAATGTTAAAAAAAAACGCGCAAACACAGTTGAAGCTTGAAAGAAGAAATAAAAAAATAGTATCATTTTGAAAAAATACCAATTTTGAAATTTAAAAAAAAATTAAAATCAAATAAAAATCACGATTTTTGTTTTTTTAACAACCCTAAGCAGGGGCAATAGCGAAAGTGCGGGGGGGTGGGGGTAGGGTTAGGGGCTTTGAAAAAAAAATTTTTTTAAATTTTTTTTTGTTTTTTTCTTAAAAAAAATTGGATTTTTTTTTTAACTTAAAAAAAATTGAAAAATTTTTCTTCTACTTTGCTCTGAAAATTCGATTTATGGCATAATTTTTTGAAAGTTCAAACCAAATTTTCTTCCCAACTTCTTTGTGTGCTTAGGTAAATGTCATTATTTGGGCATTTTGACCGACGTACTCCATGTTTTTCGATTTGGATGACTTCTAGAGTCAATTTTTAGCGTTGAAATGACTTAACTGAATTGAAATATCGTTTCAGAAATCGTTTTCTTGCAACTTAGAACATGTTTTTCAGTCGGTAGGCCATGAGATGAACATGATATCTTGTTGATTGGCGTATGTTATAGGTCTACAATGGAGTTGTGCGATATATTGTTAAACAATTGGAGCGGAGATGTTGGTTAACACCACATCACACGACCGTTTTTCAGATACCCGATAACATGGCCACATGTTAAAACTTGCGTGCTGAGCTAAACTAACGTGTTAAACTTGCGTCTGTCAGTTGCCCGCAACGTGATCGCGAAATCATGATACGTGTTTTCGATACGATGATTTGAAGAGTGGGCTCTCGCCATGTGGCAGATAGCATAGCTGGTTGAACCTGAAAGTAGGTGTCTTGGGGGGGGGCGACCGGGTCGACAGGGGTTGCCGACTTAGCTACAGCAAACAGGAATTTTTGAACACAGTCAAATTTTGGTAATTTTCTAAAGAGGAACAACTAAGAACGGTTCAATATTCAAGTACACGTCGAAAATTGTCCTGTTTTACTGTTGAAAATGCAACTTTCCCTCTATGAAATGGACATAATTTCAATAAAACACGATTTTTGCTCTTATAGTTTTCCGGATCGTTCTGAAAATAGTCTAGATGAACTCAGCTCGACGAGACGCTTCGAACGAACCTAACTTGTAAAAAAAAAAATTTTTTTTATTTTTTTTTTAATTAAAAAAAAAATCCGGATTTTTTTTTCCCTAACCCTAGGTGGGGGTCCACCCAAAATCCTGCCCGTGCACGGGCAGATACCCGTGTACCCGCCCCCCCTCCCCTCTTTACCTCGACACGGGTACTAGACTCCCCCCACCCCCCTCCGCGAGAAAACACGGGATCGCACCCCCCCTCACGGTGGTCAATCTCATCTCAATTTTTTCCAAAAAATAGCGTAATTTTTGCATTTTTCTTGACGTTTGTGTCTGTCCCTGCATAGATTTTGTTGTTTCTGACCAAACAAGCAGCTTGTTTGCACAAAATATTCTGTATTTTACAAGAATTTCTGTGTTTTTCTAAGCAAAAATTTGGTATTACCCGTGCGATCCCGTGCACCCCCCCCCTCACGAAATTTTTCTGCCAGTGCCCCCCCTCAAGAAAATTTGATGCCCGTGCACCCCCCTCACCGAGAAGGCACCTGACACCCTCCCTCTAAAATTTGGCAAACACCCCCCTCACCCAAGGTCCCGCTTTTGCTACTGAGCAGGGGTCGAGATGGGCGATGTGTGTGGGGGTGTATCCCCCAACCAGATCGACACCTCCCCACCTGGACACAGTACCGTGGGCGGGGGGAGAGGGGTGCACCCCCCAGAGCACCAGAGACCGTCGGGTGGGGGTGGTGGGGGGCACCGTGCCACCCCCCCCCCCGCCTAAAACCGGGCACCCCCCCATCGGACCCCCCTCGAAAATTTGGCCGACACCCCCCACACCCCCCATGAAATTTTGTCTGGCGGACACCCCCCCCAATTTTCTCCACCAACACCCCAAAAATTTTTCGAAAATCATGATTTTTTGTTTATAAAGTCCATAATATAAGCTGAATATATGATAACTTGACATTCTTCATTGTAATTTCAAAGATTTTGCAGCAAAATTTAGCGTTTTTCCTTTAAAATTTAAGCGAAAAAATATCATGGGGGGTGGGGGGGTGCCCCCCACAGAAAATTTTGAAAAAATGCACCCCCCCATGGGGGGTCTCACGTTACCATTGATTGTTTGTACCAAGTTCGACGGAAAAGAACATTTTTGTCCATGTCATCTTTCATAGCCGCCGAGGAACGCCTACACGAGCGACGTACGCAGCAACAACAACAGCGACTACGTCCGGCGCGGCTGTTAAGTGTGGCGACAACCGTCTAACCACACGAGCCAAGTTCCTCCACGTGACGGTGCGCGACGCCACGTGAACCATAGTGCGCAACGTTCACCACCAAATGACGACAACAACGGAAGGCAGGACAGTGAGGAAGCCGACGGGGCTTACTCTAACCCAACGGCCCTCTTCAGAGCCTCCTGTGGGCGTCCTTGGGGGCTACCCACAGGGAACAGCACCCCGCGGTGGAACTGTCCATTGCCTGTCCCGCGAACACCTGAAAATTGCGGCGTTCAACTGCCGTGCGCTCACATCGGACATACAGCAGAGGTCCCTTGCGGAGGACGCAACTGAGCATCGAATAGACATTGCGTGCGTCAGCGAAACACGGCTGCCAACAACATACGAGCAGGTTTCCGACCTGCTAGGCGAACGCAACTACAGATTGATAACATTCAATAACAATGACAATACAAATCACCACTCTGGCGTTGGCTTCCTGATCAGCGAGCGCGCTGAGGGGTCGCTGGCGGCCATCGTTCCAGTCAGCGACAGGGTGGCGTGCGCTCGCTTCAGCACGTACATGGGCGTGCGGTCCGGCAGCAGAAGACGGCGAGGCTTGTTCATCGTTGTCGCGTACGCGCCGCATGAGGGGAACGATGCCGAGGTCAAGGACACGTTCTATCGAGAGCTGGCGCATTCCGTCACGCTGGCGTCATCGGGCGACGTGGTGCTGATCGCGGGTGACCTGAACGCAGCCGTTACGATCGACGGCGTGCAACTGCCAAGAGTCGACTCGGCGGTCTACTTGGGGGCGGTAATAAACGCGAACAATGACTGTTCAGACGATGTTCATCGGCGCATCAAGCTGTCTGCCCTGGCGTTCCACAGCCTGCGGCGGCTGTGGCGATCGCACGACGTGTCAATACGCACAAAGGCACGGGTGTACTCGGCGTGCATCCGCTCGTCGCTGCTCTACGGCTGCGAATTGTGGTCGCTTAACAATTCAACATTAAATAAAATAAAAGTGCAAGACAATCAGTGGCTCCGTTCCATCACTGGCACTCACTGGTCTGATCGCGTCACAAATAAAACCGTGCAACGTCGCGCATTCGGGCCGAAGGCGAACACTCAGGGCGACATCACGCAGCTGATTCAGCTGCGACGTCTACGGTGGCTGGGGCATGTGGCGCGCATGAGTCCGAGCCGCATTCCCGCGCGGGCGATCATGGCGTGCGCGGAGCGTGACTGGCGGCGGGCGCGAGGGCGACCGAAGGTGACGTGGCGAGAGATCACAAAAACTGAGACAAAACCGCTCTACACCAACGCGAGAGGGCGCATTGTGTATCCGCGTTCGGAGACAGCTGAGAAGCGAGGCGACTACAGCAGTTGGTACCGCACTATTCAGGCGAGCGCGAACGACAGGCAGCGATGGTCGGCAAACATCGAGGCGATCACGTACAAAACCGGAACGGTGGTGAACGGCGTCGAAGCCCGAACAACGGGAGCCGCGCTACGCGGAGCGACGAACTAAGTCAAGTAAGTCAAAGTCATCTTTCATGTTTGTTATCGGTTCTATGTTGGTGTTCGGTTAGTTATGTTTGTGGACACGATAAAATAATTCAAGGACTACCAACTTTCAAAATGACTGTGCATTTCGACATTATTTGTTGTTGCTTTCATCCTGTGCAGCTCTATGTTTTTGTTTTCGGCAGTCTGATCTGGATCCAAAATGGAAGCTACTGAAATCTACGTTTCTCGTCGATCAAAAAAAACTGTCAAAAAATTTCTGCCATGTCTGCCAGTCCACACGAAATTTAACTCAAAAAATCATCTTGTTTAGTCACTGTCTGTGGAAGCGTCTTACACACATTTTCCGAAGGAAATACAGTTTTGTTTGATACGCCCAATAAATCATACAGTTAATGTGCTAAGTTATTTCCAAGCATCCATGTGCATATTGAGTGACTATACATGCTGTGTTGTGCCTCGTTTTGAAATAATGAATAAATGTTACTTTATGATCGTAGTTTTAGTATTTTTTTCCATTTTTTTTCGGTCAGATGCACAAAATCGGTCGTTTCAGAAAAAAAACTTTATTGGGCGTAAATGTTTCACACGATTGAATACAGAATTGAACAATTTGATTGGATCTGTGCGCCGTGCGGCTGCGTTGTGCGTGTGCTGTGTTCTTGGCGTTTTTGTCAAATTACTTTTCTCTTGCAGTTTGAGGTTGAGCTTCAGGTGCGTTTAGTTTCTTGCAAAATATAATGTAATACCAATGCATGCCGATTGCACTTGTAATAAGCGTGTTTCAGTTGCGCAAGCCGAATTCAAACATTAAAAACTTTACTAGATTGTTGTTCGAGAGCAACTAAATACGACCAGGATACACTTTTGTAATGATCCAATCAACGTGTCGCAGCAGTGAACATGCGCCAATAAATCAGTTTTTCTTTTGCCAAAATGTAATAGAAATTATGAAAAAAGCTGTGGACGCTGCCGAAACATGGGCAGTCGGATCGGAGCATAAATTAAAACATCCTGTGTGCAATGTGTCTCAATGATATTCTTTGCGATTTACAACACGAGCAGAAACAGACTTTGTAGATCAATACTGACGATAGTCAGTTGGCCAAATAATAATTTCAAATGCGAAATTGCACGTTCATGCAAAACTGTATTCAATCCACTTACGTTAATGTTCTATTATACAGACAACTTACTCTTCAATCACGTTATGTTTATGCTTCAAGATCAATGAATCGAAAGTTTTACAGGTTTATTCGCGAAGGTGGAATAACGCTTTCTAATCAGCAACTTCTATATAAACAAACGTAAACATTTATTTTTTTCTGTTTTAGGTTTGGTGTCGTTGTCGATTTCTGCACGTATGTCATATTTCAATTTTTCACAAATGCTTCAGGATCAAATTTTTCCATACCCATTAAAAACAGATTTCAACACAGTTTTCGTTCGTGTTTTCGTTTGAAGCAGCAATTAGCCAAACTCGCGTAAATGTGTATCGCGTTAGTCGTGTGCAAGCGTCATGTCATGTCCATGGCCAAGGAGCAATAATCTTAGTTACTGCGGCAATATTGCCATTTGCTGATGCGTCATGGCCCCATGTGATATGTTCTTTGTGGTCGATTATTTCACTGAAAAGACTGAGCTACTTTCAGTTTGGTTAGTCACCATGAAGCATACACGAAATTGCATTGAATGGCTGTTCTGCTAGCTACCGTATGATGGAAAACCTTAGAAACAAAAATCAGGCAGCCCACGATGAGCTAGCTTCACTACGCGATGCGCATCTTTGTCCTTGCTGTTGGTTGACTGACTGACTAACAGTTTTGTCAAAAAAAAAATAATTTTTGGATGGGCTGAGATTATGATTATTACCAGCGAAGCTGCACTTGCCATTTTTCAAACCACTGAAAGAGGAGACAAAACCGCATCGTATTCCCATTTCCCAGCATGTTGAATCAACATTCAATACTTTGCGCTCCAGGCTCCACCGAGTATAATCTATAAACTGCACGCGTTTTGTTTGTTACCAAAACCAACTCGGCTATATCCAGTTACAAAATCCATACTGAGTTTTCCATAGTTTTGTGTTTTCCAACACTACTGGTGTTACTAAATTTCCACTTTGGTGTAACCAACGTAACCGTCGGGGCGGCGCGGCGCGACAAAATAAAATAAAACCGACGCCTCAATTTTGCGCAATGCTTTCAGTTTCAAGGGTTGTTCTCTTTGCATATCTCTATTCAGTGGCGACACCCTCCCCCCCCCACCTGTTTCCATTGCTTGCTGCGCGTGTATTGATTGCTACAAGCTACAAGCTTCATGAGGCTTGTGTCTGCGCTTGCGTTGTCTGGTGCCTCCCTGCGCACCACACGGCCTTGCTGTCTTTGTTGTTGCTAGCAGGTGCATGCGCAACTGCTTTTGCACGGTAATCCTGTGGACAGGTTAAAATTTTACAAAATAAAGCTAGCGCATTACTATTTTATGGAACACTGCTGCATGTTTTGCATCAACTGTTTTCATAAATCGGCGTTATTTTTACGGTGCGATCACCCGAAAAGACACCTGTCTGTCCGAAAATAACCATGCAACAAAGCTGGTTTTTATTTACTTTTTATTTGTAAAACGTGTTTCAAGCAAACGAAACATGGAGTCGGTGTGAGCATCGTAGTTTTTCAACATCAAAATTCGAGTTGCGCTTGCAACATTTTGATTCCCATTTTGGGTGCATTTTTCAGTTTACCATCACTCCAACAGATTGAGCACTGCTCATTTGCGTTGCATGATGTAGGCAGGTCCTTTATAGATAGATGATGATGCATCAAACTCTGCATGCTCGTTTGGGATTTATGTGAATTCAGCTGCTGCTTCACCGCAACGCACTGGATTTCTTTTGTTTGCACATGAAGCATCCCAAGCATATTTGCGTGTGGTTTGCTTTGTTTTATTTGTCCCGTTTCAGAGAATCGTAAAAAATGTGGCTGAAATTTTACGGTTGTATTTTCTTTCACCCGCATTAACAAAACTTAAAAGTATCAGCTGATTGCTGTTTGTGTGCGTACCAGAAAAACTAGAACAAACCAATGAGCACCAATAAAAACTCGCTCACAGCTTAATGAAGATTTTGCGCGGTATTACAGGTGCATTCAGCAATTTCTTGCGTTACAGCCCTCCCACTTACTTCAAATAAGACGTAACTTTAAAATGATGTGCTCGTCCGTGAGCGTGTGTTAGCGCGTTGGCCCGTAAACATTGAGGTTGACAACACAACGGTCACTCATTCGTCTGTCGCACAATGCCACGTTGGTTGTCTCGTCTGCTATATTTCATTTGCATGCCTGTATTCCAGTGCGTTTATTTGCGCAACTTTGCGCAGTTCGTTTATGTTGGCCGCATCTTGTTTGCGTCTTCTTTTGCGTCGCAAACAGTCATTGCTGTTATGTGTTGCCGTGCTGGAGTCAATACGGACGTGTCAGATGAATGCAGCACAGACGGACTCAGTGGTCACACGCAGCGGTCGTGGCTGCACTGTTTCGCACATCACCGACGTTGGCACGCATTTGCACACTAGCGTCCGCTTTTTGAGCAATTCTTTTTTGTTGAATTTGAGCAATTTGTTGAAACTCACGGTTTCGAAGCATTTTACGGTTGTTGTCGACGGTGTGATAGATCGGTGATCTGTTGGAGAACATTGATAGCCTTCAGATAACGAACACTTCTTTTTTAGGCAACACAAATCAACAGTGAACACAAAGCATAATGGACGGATGTTTACGGACGCTACAAATAAACGGCAGAAGATCCATTCAGGCGAATTTTAATAAGATATGAAGTCTTTTCAACTTTTCAGATGTCCACTGTGGATCAGCATTGTGTCACAATGGATAATGGATGAGCAATGTCAATTTCAATGTTGCTTATTACAAAAATGATATCGAACACACTCTGCTATTTACACTGCAAAAATATATCACGCTCGTAAATAAGGAAGGCCTTCATTTCCCTATTCTGACACTCAATCAGAATTTGTGGAAAATGATTACGATCACGTATACGATGGTTGGTCTCGCAACGACAATGGCAATGGTTATGAGGACATTCGGTGCCCCAAACTGCGGCCGTCCGTTGGTCTACAAGAACACGCGCATTGATGGCGTGCAGCCGATGCTGCTGCCAGAGACAACCGTCAACGTGACCAACGCACTCTGCCTCCAGAAATGCTGCCAACTGCCCAGTTCGTTGTTTTTGTACAACAGTTTTATTCTATCACTTTTCGTTCAGTTGTTTTTCAGTAATTAGTGGCAAGGAGGCTGGCCGCTGTCTCGGTTGTGTTTCTTAACAACTGTGACGCATGTGATGGTGGCGTTGTGATGCCATTTGTGCTGCAGACTGCACGGCTCTATCGTTCAGCGGTTTCCTGACAGCCGCGAAAGGCCGCTGCCAGCTGTACGCGTGCGTGCCCGCGTCAGCATGCACGTTTGCAGCGGACGACCGCGACGACGGTGTGCTCACGATCGCACTCAACCGAGCGCTCCTCAGCAGTGCTGCGTCTAGTCACCCTGCGGCAGCAGCGACCAACAGCACCTCAAACGCCAGCAAGCCTGGCGACGACGCCATCGAGCGTGCTGGCGGGACGCCGTCGTTCCAGACGATCATGCGCTCGTGCTCGACGCCCATTGGCATCGCCATCTTCGTCAGCGTGTTCTGTCTGGCGATCAACTGTGGCCTGATGCTGAGCTTGATCTACCGACATCGCACGAGCACTGGCCGCTACAACGCGCAGCATTCGTCGTCGCCGGCTACGTCCGCTCTCTCAGGCACCACCGCCACGAACAGCGCGCTGAATCCGGCACAGAAACGCTCGCAACAGGCGTTGCACGCGTACAACAATGTCGCATTGGAGGCGTAGACGCTGCTGCCAGCTGATTATGACCTGCATTTTGGTGACAGCTGACACATTGACACTGTTGAGTGCTCCGGAAGACATGCACTGATAGTGTGATAAACAACAATGATTCATTCCCCATGCTGATCTTCAAGTTTGATGAATTACTATGCTCTTCCGTTTGTTTTGTTCATTGCTGCGATCATGCCTCTGGATGGGGCAGATGCATTGAGATTAAAAAATGTTCAAAGCGGTCAAATAAACTATGATCGAAATCCGTTTTTTACAACAACGGTGTTTGACCGCAGCGACATTTTTCTATAGATGCGCAAGTTTCTATTTCAGTGTCTAACAGCAGATTCTATGTATGCTCAACATTCCAATTCCCGGTTTACTGTGGTTATTGTTTCTATTTTTATGCATCATGCCATGCATATTTTGATTACTGTTGCTGCTAAGTAATTTTTAAACAAGTTTGAGATTTCTATTGATCTAAATTTCTTTCAAGTTTGAGCGCCGTGTTTTTCAACCTAACGTACCAGTTTATGCACGTTTTGATTTGGCGATTTTTAACCGTAATTTATGATGGTTGATATGACTAACTTTCTTCACCAACCTTTCAACATTATTGTGTTGATTTTTTGTCTGTTTTGTGATTTGAGGATATTGAATTTCGATTGCTGTTGCACTTGTGAAAAACTTGAAGGTCAGCTGATTTGAAAAGCTGACATTACCATTGACACGCATACCAAAAACGGAACCAGAAGCAAATGTGCTTGTGTATTTTTTGTGAACCGACCACCGTCACAATAACTTTTACGGCATACAATGTTATTGTTCATCAAGCAAACACAGATGAACGTGCTGTTTTCAAATGTGCTACATACACAAATCGTCAAATAAGGAGTTTTCTGGTAAATTTCTTCCAAGATGAAAATAGCTCACGCCACGCAGAAGCAGAATCGAATTCGAATCCGCCAAAACTGCAATACATACAATTTACGAGCTCAAATGTGAGAGGTGAGAGAAAATTGGAGGGGGGGGGGGGGTGGCAGTGCAACACGAAAGTCCGTAAATCGTAAATAATTTGAACTCGCACGCGTGATGAAGCATCATCGGGGTGTACCTCCACCAAGCAAATCGGCCCAGGCGACGTCTATCGAGGCCAGGGATCACAGTAGTAGAGGAACATATACTGTTCACGATATTGCTCAACTTTGGTCATTTTCTTGTACTTTTCGTCGGCGCAATGGCAGAATGCAATGGCGTTCTCGTAGGCGTCCATGTAGAACGTCACAGCCGGGTCGACCCACGGTGCCGCGCTGCGTTGTGAACGCACGTTGCTGTTGGTGATCGTCTGAAAGCGACCGTACACTCTGATCGCCGCTCGCTTCACCACCGGTGGACACTGCTTCGGCAGTTGTTTGTCGCAGAACTTCAACGACAGAAAACTGTCCAGTTGAGCGGTTTGATTGTCGGCCGCGGTGGAGTTGTCGTCGGGGCAGCGACTTCCGTCGGCGCACGAGCACAATTCGAACGCAGTGACAGATTTGCTGGCGTTCACACGACTCAGGTCGGACGCAGCCTGGAGCTCATCAACGATCGTCTCGTCATACATTGGAATCACTTTCGCTGCTTCCGTCGTTGTCCGCGTGCTGTCGGTCGGTGCCTGACGTTTGTGAGAGAAACTGAAGACTTTTTTTACATTAAACAATAAGAGGATCTCATGTTTTATGGGCGTCAAGTGGGGATCTTTTGAAAAAGGTTGAACACAAAACATAACAAAAACAAAGTGTCCAACCTGCCACTGGTGCTGGCCGCTGCCTTCGCCTGAGCCTTCGCCACTTCCAATCTCAATGACATCCTCGTGAGCTGTTGGTGTTGTTGTGGTCGTTGTGCTTGTGGTGCTCGAAGTCGAGCTGCTTGTGTTCGGCTCGTATTTAGTGGCCAACAGACGACATGCGTCATAGCGGGTGCACTGACGTAAGCCACAGCAGCAGTCCGTGCACAGCAAACACAGAAGCTGAAAAAAATTAGCCAGGCGTGACTCTAACTAAAACTACATTCTTGTTGTAAGAACGAAAATGCGAGAACACGAAGAAAATAAAAGTTCCGCGTCGATGTCACGCGGTGGCGCATTTTGGCTTCCGTCACGCTTTGTGCGTTCGGCGGCAGTATTTTGTGACTCCTGGCTGTGTTAAAAGCTTAAAAAACATAGCTACGCGGTCAGTGAATATTGCTTCATGAATGCCTCTTAATTTGTTGATGGTTCTGGTGGTTCGTGAAAGCGAAATAAATTGTTGTTGTTGTTGTTGTTGTTGTTGTTGTTGTTGTTGTTGTTGTTGTTGTTGTTGTTGTTGTTGTTGTTGTTGTTGTTGTTGTTGTTGTTGTTGTTGTTGTTGTTGTTGTTGTTGTTGTTGTTGTTGTTGTTGGGCGATGTTTTTAGCCAGGGCTAACCCAGAGAAACGTACAGAACACCATCGAGTAGGGCGCCCATCGAGATTTCTGTCATTAAGTGCCTATACACACCTACAGGTTCGATCCCCCGAACGCACAGACACACTACCACCAGGCCATGAGGGAGAAATAAATGAAGTCAACTTGACAGGTTTTTGAATTCAATTAAAACATAATACTTACCAGCAACGTACAGACCAAAAATTGCATTTTCAATTGGAAATGATCATGCGACCTCTGAAATATTCGAAAACCGCTCTAAACTTTCTTTATTGCAAAATCAGTTGGCCATTGTTTTTTTATGTTCCACCAGCTGAAAACAGAAATACAGGAAGCAAAAAAACAAAAAGCAGAAAAACAAACAAACGCAGACCGAAACGGTAACAAAAAATAGCGTTCAATAATTTTTGAAGTTTTTGTCCACGTGCGAAAGTTGCAGAGCGTTATCGCAACATATCGTGGCTGAAAACATGTCAACTCCAGTATGGCATTTGTGGTGCAACGGTATGCAAAAACAATGAAACACCACTGACTGACTCAACTTTTCAAACACCGCCAATTTTTATTCCACCCGGTTATAACTTTTCACAGAAAATGAACAGAATAACGGCTGCGCGGTTCAAGAACGCAAAATGCAACAGTTTTGCCGTGTGCGAATCTGTTCTACTTTTGCGTTCTTTGGCGCACGTTTCCACGATAGGTCCATTTGTTAAACGAGTGTTTTTATCTGTATTTAATGGTGGCTGCTAGTTTGCGGTTGAGATGATGAGTTGTGGATGCCAAGTTGGGCAGGCTGCCTTGGGGCGAGCACACACCGTTCCGTGGCAATAAGTGAAAAAGGGCGTTTCACTTTGAACTTTCCTTTGAGCAAATTTCAACACGCTGTTCGGTGTTAGGGACACAAGAATGTGAAAAGTGATGCGTTTTCGCCGACGGCTACGTATCGCGTTATATGCTGCTCTGCCACTCCGCGTTGAGTCATTGTAGCGGTTGATAATAGTTTGTTTTGAAGGGAAACATAAACGAAACACAATACCGCCCATCAGCAAACGTGGGTGGTCTGCTGCCGGCTTGGTTTTCACATGAGCAATCAAACAATCATCACTATATATTGGTTGTGTCCGTTTTTGCACTGTGGGATAATTCACGACTCAGCCAGTGTTTTTTTTTGCACATCCAGATGGACACAACTGCGCTGATAAAGTATTGGTCTGAAGACATTGCACTGAGCTCGCTTATAATATAACACCGTAAAAAGGAACGTTTGGTATTATCGTTACAGGAAGACCGCGTGCACAAAAGTTTCACGCGTTGGGGAAAAGCCGGACACCAAACCAGACGCATGACGTCATCCGACGTCTTTCGTCAGCTACCGTAACCCAATTTTGAATTCCCGCGGATTCTTGAAACGTTTTTCCTATCCCTGTGTGCAAAGGCTTAGAGAACCGGGACCAAAATGAAA
>JASANC010000422.1:0-105056 GCA_030248135.1 Theristus sp. LFF4_11 | reverse complement strand
AAATCCACAATACAGGGAGGGACGCTGCAAAAAGAGAAAATGCCTTTTACAATGTTGCTCACCCTGCACCGTGAGGTGGTGCGTACGCAATTCAAAACTACCAACCGACAATCGAAATACTGACGATGATCACAACGGATGAGCCGCTGACGAGGCCAAGCGCCATTGCTAAAAAGTTCGACGTGCCTGCACCGCTGGATGCAACTGATGCTTTGGCTGTGCAGAATTTGGTAAATGTACACCCGTGCAATTAATAATTGACGTGCGTTGAAGATTTATTCAAAAACGTCGTTTACTCTAAAAAACAGTCGTTTATCATGTACACGCACCAGAAATTCAGTTTGGTTCACCCCTTCACGTGAAGGCATATCAGCAAACTGAAAGTCCGGTTGATGAGCATGACAAGCGCCTGTTTCAGAGCACGTGATGTCATTTCGGTCTGACAGTTCGAATAATTGGTAGTACAATACAATACAATACAATACAATACAATACAATACGGTAACGGTAGTTTCAACAAAACGAGCCATTTCTCTCACGAATACAGAAAAACATAAACTATGAAGAAAAGACCAACACGCGCAATCCGTGGTGGTGGAGCGACACTCGCAAACGTTTGCTGCATTGCATGCGCTGCCACCGGTGCACAACTGCGCTTGCGCACACGACTCGCCGACGTACGCTACAATAACAGTTCCAAACAGTTTTTCGGCGTTATGGTCTAAATATACACATGGAAAACAATCACGCAAAAAGTTCACAATTCGACGCTTTATTTACAGTTTAGTTTGCTGAAACAGTTGCGCACACAAACGCACGAAAAGCTACAGCACGCAGCTTTTCTTGGGTGTATAATCAAAATATTATCAGTGCACTTTTTCACTTACCCTTTTCAAGGTAGTCAGCAATTACGACTTCGCACACAAACTTCATCTTATCCTTGCAAGTTTGGTTGTGAAGCAGCTGCGACGGTTCACGAACGAACGCAGAGAGAGACACATATGCACACTTTTGGTCGCTGGCTAACGTTTCGCTACTTGGATCTCGTGTTGAGCCAACCCAAAATTGCTCGTTGGTCATGGTTTTCTAAATGAAAGACGTATGTAAGCAGCCAAATAACGGGAACATGTTCTGACAACATATTGATCAACCATCAATTCAAAATGTCAAACCACCATACGCACAGTGAGCATGATGAAGCTGAGTATGCGGCGTCGTATTTCGTCATTTTCCACCCAAGCGAGTCGGCCATACCGAGTGACATTGGCGTCTCCGTCGTTCACGGTGTACCACAGCTGGTCACGGCAATCGACGTTTGCGTCTGTCCAATTCCTGGTCTTTTTCGCTTGTTTCGGCCGATACACGTAGTAGCATCGAGTTTTATCGCGCACTTTGTGTTCACCAATAGAGTGCCACTGCTTTTGGCGGCCGGATCGAAGTGGCACACTGCAGACGGGCTCAGTCGTGTATACTTCCGTCTCTGTTGCGTAAGAGTGGTGAGCTTTTTATTGAAAATTAACTTGCATTTCAAAATGTTTTTTTTTTGAAAAGCCGTGATGGAGATTGAATGAGACCTCAGTGAGTTGGTTGGTGGACCTACTGACCGTTGTTAAAAGGGAATATTCTAAATTTTCATTAAATTGTTGGTTTCCCGTGCTGACCTGACACCGAACATCAGATCAGATTAAAGATCATAGAGGCTGAAACTAAAAAAAATAAAGTGTTCACCATCGCTGGTAGCAGGTGCGGAAACGGTGAATAATGTAGCGACCAGAAAAGCAGTAGCAGCAAACGAATACATCACAGTCAGAAAGATTTGAGTGAGTTTTTACAACAAAACAATTGATGATGATTACTGCAACTGTGTAGTGCAGTCCTACGGTTGTTTTATGAAAAACGAAACAAATGAAATCAGGGTAGGCCTGACCTACTTTATTGAGCAAAGCTCCACCCAGAAAACGCACTTACATAGCTTGAAGCGCCAGCGTACATTGCTTGCATTCCAGTTACAAAATTGAAGCACGATTCTTGAATTCAGGTGAGCGAGCTTTGCGCGATAATCGATTTGGGGAGGTGGAGTGGCCGGTGGGGGAGGGCATTTGGTACCACGTAGGGTTGTTAACAAAAATCGAAATTAAATTAAAAAAACAAAACAAAAATGCCGATTTTTGATGTTTTAACAACCCTAGTACCACGATTCTTTTTTGTTTCTTTCGGTCTCTGACAGTCCCGGTGGGACAATCAAAAAATGCCATGTCGCCGTCGCTAGTTTAGTTTTTAAAAATTAAAAGTTTTAAAAATCAAAAATTCAAAAAACTTCGCCCTGCCCTGGAAACTGCTTTTCCAAAATTTTTCTGCATCTTATAAATCATAATTCATAAACAAGTTTTTAGTTCTTTTTGCTCAAGTTCTCATTGTTTGCTTTCACAAACAAACGATGAGACATCAAAAATCAAAAAAGAAATGAAAAATTTGAATAAATTTTTTTTATTGAACCTGATCTCAGGCAAACCAACAGCCAATCAGTTAACACTAATTAACTTAAGTTAAGACACTGCACAGAAAGTTACTGATTTTTTTGCCCAGAAATTTGTGTGTTTTTGGGGGTGCAAACTAGGGTTGTTAAACAAAAATGAAAATTTTTTTTTTAAAAAAAAAAAGTGATTAAAAAAAAAACAAAAATGCCGATTTTTTTTTTAAAAAAAAAAAATTCGAAAAATTTTCCTCTAATATGCTCTGAAAACCTCAATTTTGGCACAATTTTTCGAAAGTTCAACAAAAATTTTCTTTGATTATACCTCGTAAAACCTTTAGCAGTCGATTTTGGGCCGTTTTACCGACTGATTTTAGGCTTCGACAACATCTGCGATGAAGTTTTTGAGCGTCCCAAAGCTTAGCCTACCATTTCCGATGCAGATAAGGTGACGATTCGCCTCGCAGAGCGTCCGATTGTGCTCGCTGCTCCGTTTGCAAGCGCTACGTTGTCTGGTTGCTGCTTCGTGTCGTGTCGTCGCGACACCATCAGAAGAATTGATCGAATTTCAAGGCGGTATGTTTGTCTTCACTTTAGCATTAGCTTAGCTGGTGACAATTAGTGACGTTTTGGAGGTCAAAACACAAGAAGAGGCATGGTGACGGTTTGGAAAAGGGGTAATTGAGGTCACCAAAACAAAATCTGCAAAGTTCCGCCATACGGGTGTCATTCGGGAGGCGCTTGCATATCATATGTGGTTCTTCGGACTCCCTGATTGATTTAGCACAACTTTGATTTTTGAAATTTTTTTTTTTAAAAAAAAAATTTTTTTTTTAAAAAAAAAACAAAAATGACGATTTTTGTTTTTTTTAACAACCCTAGTGCAAACCCGCAAAGACTTTTTTGTAGTCAAGTGAGATTGAGAGGAATGCGGCAGAAAAAAGGTTTTCGATTCCAGCGCAAACATGGATTTCAATGCAAAAGTTGTCGTTAAAGAACTACAACAGCCGAGACCGAAAACTGGTAGTCGAAGAAATCCTCGACGAAACGATCGTTCACGCGGTTCACCTGCATCGCCGTCGCCGATCCCGAGTGATGACATTCTTGAAACTTCTGAAATTGAACGACAATATTTTGGGGATCAGTATTCACGCGAACGCGACGGCAACGAGAACGAATCAGAGCTTGGAAACAAACTCGATCCTAATTTTGACAAGTCGAAGTCACCACACATGCAACAGGTGTCTGAAATTGAACAACAATACTTCGCCGATCTTCATAAAATGGAAAAAAGGCAAGGACAACAAGGGTATTCGATGTCGAGACTGGGTTCAACTTCGACTTCGGTGCATGATGACACTGAAAATCATTTGTGTCGCTCAAAACCAGTCAGTCGGTCGTCCACAGAAAGAGTCATTGCAGAAGCCGCTTCCTGGAGCAACGAGATCGGCACTGAGAAGGATGCAGCGTTCAGTGACCACCGCTGGGGAGGCGATGATGAGTTTCTTGGTGAAGACAGTGAACTGTTTGATGATTCGGACAAAGAAACTGGCTCTGATCGGCCAGAATTGCCGCATTTTGCCGCGGAAACTGCTGACGACTTTTCTGTTGATCAAGGTTTCGATGTGAAGACGGCTGCAGTGGAGGAGCTAAACAGACTGTTGCACAAGAAAGACTACAACGCTGAAATGAATCGACTCAACGGTTCGCAATCGCAGTTCTTGAACTTTGTATCGGTCCAACTCCGACAAAATGTTACCAAGAATATGATAATATTTTGTATAATTTTAATTTTTTGTTTAAGAAATTGACAACGATGGGTCGCTGCAAAACTTGTTCAAGCTTTTGTGGAAAGTGCCCAAACTAAACGAATTTATCGTGCCGTTGGATCATGCGGTGCTCTATTTGGCTCGTAACATCATATACAGAGACTGTAAGCAACGTTTTATCAATTTGAGTCCTGCGGTATTCCCAACCTCGAAAGAATGTAATGGACATTCTTTTAATGTTAAATGTCATGTTGCTAAAATGGCAGTAAAAAAAGCACAACAACGTGCATGTTTTCCAAAATACTGCTCCAGAAAAAAATTGTCTAATTGGCAAAAACACGTAAAAAATCATGAGCAAAACAAGCACGAACAGACAACAATAACATGTCGTTTGCCGCGCAATTTCAACGAATCACCATTATTTGCAGCTGATCTGATCGCCATCAACAAACCGTACGGTCTGTCGAGCACGATGGGTGGCAAGCGCCAGTATTCGCTGTCTTCTCTTCTGCCAGCATTTGGGAAATTGGTGGCACCGAAGGCTGAATATTTGCATTTGTTGAATCGTCTCGATCAGAACGTCACCGGCGTCGCACTGATAGCAACGTTGGTGATGACTTACTAAACGGAGATACCGAACGACACCACCATTCAATCAGAAAACCCAACACGTTCTTTCATGCGGGCAAAATAAACACACTGGGAAGCATTGAGCATTGTGTTTGCCTGTGCACTGTGACTGATAGTGATCCCGTGGGCGGAAAGCGGACAATCACTTCACTCATTCAAATCCCTTTTTTCAGGAGCAAAACAGTGGCCAATGATTTTTATCAGATGTTCAACGATCGCAAGGTGAAGAAGCACTATGCTTGCATCACGCGTGGTGTGCCTGACGCGCAGAAAGGTAAGTCCTCGACTCGAGACAACATTCTGCTCGGCGAAAAGGCTCGGGGGTTTTGAATTTGTTCTAACAACGCAACCAACATTGGTTTCGATGTTTTCGAAGAAGTTCGCTTGGAATCGTTACTTCATCTGCATTTCAGGCAAAATCACAATTCCACTAATTGAAACCGACGTGAAGAAAATGCGAAAAGTGAGTTTACAACACGCGTGTGTGATGCATACGTTTTTCACACATGTGTCGCACTTTTTGAACCGAAATAAACCGTACTGACGTCTCAGGTTGTGCCGTACACGCATCGTAAGCTCCGCGGGACAGCGAAAAATGCGGAGACGTATTTCGAGGTGCTTCGGAGTGCGAACGGGTGTGCGTTCGTTCAATGTCTCGCGAAAACTGGTTTGCACTGGATTTTGAATCTGATTTTCCAGTTTCCACCACGCGCCCGAATATTGGAATGAAATGCTGAAACGCTATATACAGTCTGACTGGATAATTTCGGGCATTAGCTGATTGGCTGGTGCGTCAGCGTGAAGCGCGAAATTCAAAACGCATTTTGTTTTTTTTGAAATCGTCGATATAGGGATTTTGGACGGAATAAACTTTGTTTTGAATTATGGGATGCATAAAAAACAAAAGCAGCAACTTTTTGAGGAACTGGCAAAGCGACGACGGCGGCGATCTTTTTTTTCAAAAAAATAAAATTCGCCATAAAAATTGCTGATTTTATTTTGTATGCATCCCACAATTCAAAACCAAGTTTATTCCATCAAAAACCCCTATATTCATCCACACAAACAGTCAAAAATCGACAAGTTAAAAAAGCAAAATGCGTTTTGAATTTCGCGCTTCACGCTGACACGCCAGCCAATCAGCTAATGCCCGAAATTATCCAGTCCGACTATAAATTGTAAAAAAACCCACGTTGACGATGAAACACTCCCGGAAACTACCTTCAGGTGTGGAACCCGGGGCCAGAGTGCAAAAGTGTGAACGTTACTTATTTTCAGGAACCTTAGCAATTTAGGCTGCGCAGACCAAAAATAGTCAAAATTTCCGAGCACACAGGTGTTTTGACGAATACAGAATACAAAAAGGCCCAGCACAATCATGCGTGTATTTTCACAAATCAACCAATGAACTGTTTGCCAGGCTACAAACATCAGATCCGTGCGCATTTTGGTCTCGGGATTCAGTGTCCAATTTTGGGCGACCACAAATACACGTACTACGCTGAACGCAAGGCGCAGGTAAGAACAGTGCGACTGTTTTGAAATGTATGAAATTGTGGAACCGGCAAGGTTCAGATGTCGTGTTTTTTATGCAGCGCCTGGCCTCTCCGGTGTTGAATGCGTTTGGCATTCGACCGTCCAAAGTGCGCCATATGCCGATGTTTCTGCATGCTAGTCAGGTGTGTTCATATGTTTTTGGAGTATTAGTGAAGCCGTGTTTTGTTGCAAATCGTCGGTTATAACACGCGGTATCGCACACTCACACAAACACACGCACGCACACATGCGATATCACAGCAGTGCGCACGTCATCGTCATGTGTGCTTGTGTGTTTGTTTTGTGATTTTGCAACATTGCTGTGTTACAAGGACAAGCAGAGTGCACGGTCTAGGAGTTTAGTGTTTTTCAGGTTTTCACTAATTTTTCTCAGATTGTTGTGCCTGATTATAAAGCGGGTCGGAATTTGTTCGTTCGTGCTGCGTTGCCTGAACACTTGCAATATGCTCTGAAGGTGCTCAAGTTGATTCGCCGGTGACATCGTGACTTGTTTTCTTTTTGTTTGTGTTTTGCAAATTTATGAATTTGTTGAAAACTTGAAAAACGCTGAATAAAAGAATAGACAAAAGAGACAGTTGTGCATGCCTTTGTTTTGTGACCGCTGGTCAAGCCGTATTTATCAAAAAATCGGAAACGTTACCTTCAGATAAAGTAATTCGTACGTATTTGAACCAAGCTTGGACAGCCAGTTTCAGATGAAAGTGCAACTGCTGACATTCTATCAACGTGTGTTCGACGGCCGAACTATAAATTTGCACAGTGTTACGATTAGCAAACACAAATTTACAGTCAATGAAAGAAAGGTCGCAAGAAAACGGTGTAACATTGTCTGTTGTGGTGATGCTGTTGATCCTGTAGATTTGTGTCATTTCCTGCACATCGCCGGCCAATCAGCGACATTCCGCGACGTGCTGATTCAACAATCTTTCGAGAGCTGTCGATCTAAGCTGTGCTGCGTTCGTCTCACGGTTCCCAGGCAGCAACCGCTCGATTATTTGTGGTCTGTCGGTGTTGGTGCTTTCGATTTTTGAAAGTGGTGCATTGTGAATGTCGGCACTAGATCTCCGTACCACTTGCTGCTGCTGTTCATAGCTTCATACAGTTTATCGGGGGTTTCCGGTTTGCAAAATAAAATTGATTTATGGAGCAAATAATTGCATACACGTATTTTGTTGTGGAGGTCGTATCGAGTGTTGAGGTTGGTCAACGAAAGTTTATGCCTGGAGCGGCTAATGTGGGCGTTGTCAACACTGGGCGGTGCGTTCTCGTCGCTCGCTGAGTACGATCTGAAATTTGTGAGTGAATTGTGAAATCAACTCAGTTTTGAACGGTTTTTAGAATGTTTGCTTTTATCGCATGAGGTCTGCCTTATTTTGTCTTGGTCACGTAAATCTTTTTTAAAGGACCGATTGTCTTTTTTATTTGCCTCCCGTTTCATTCATCCGTAGTATTTTCAAGATTGTTTCATCATCTCAACAGTTATCCTACGTTGCCCCCGTCTCATTTCATTTCCCCACAGGCTCAACTGGCCACCCGTTGCTCATGGAAACAACTCGAAGTGGCGGTGCGTCTCGGCGATCCAGTGCTGCGCAGTCGCTGCAGACTTTTCATTGCGCTCAGCTACGCTCAGCAGGGCTGGCTACGACCGGCCGCGCACATTGTCCGGTGCTGCGAGTGTTCAAACTGTTGTGCAACCTGCACAGTGTTGCGATTTCCATGATTACAACCGAAACGACAAACGATGCAATTGAAACAGTTGATTTCCTGGACGTTAAATTGGAAATCAATTTTGGTTGAGAGTGTTAGTAAACAAGTGGATTGATAAACAATCGTTGCGTCCTGCCCTACCCTTCCCTTCAATCCTCGAGCGTTCACTCATGTGTTGATTCATTCATTCATTTTTAGACAACAATACGCACTAAGTCATCAGTTGAAAAGCGACTTCCTGCGCAACTGCTGTCTCGGCACGTGGAGTCGCCTGAAAGTTGAGTTTCTACGACGTCGGCGACGGAAGGAAATCGGAAGGAAAAACGTGCAAAATGCAACGAAACCTGCTGTGATGCTGAAGAATGGCTGTGATGCAAAACGTGATTGCTTTTTGGAACAATTATCAGAATTATCAGAAACGTAACAAATAATAAAAAGGATCGCGCAGTTATTTGATGGTGGAACTATTGACAGCGACCAACTGTGTGAGGCAGTATGTCACACCAATATTTTCTTGCAACAAAGTTCACGTTGAACCCGATTCAAAAAAGAACCTCAAAAGGCCGGCGAGATGTTGGACGTGTCGATCGTGGTCGTGCCGGAGCCGGGTCACGTGACTCGAGCCGTCGTTGGTGGACGATTGCTGCGTGCTGCCTACGAAAGTGTGATGGAGGATGAGAAACGGAACACACCGGTTGGGTTTGGATTGCATTTGTTGGTTGAAGAGAATAATGTGAAAAACTGATTGGCTGTATAACTTATTGGTTCTAATTGTAGCATAATGCTCCATTTTTTGTCGGCATGAGTGTGGATCATAGGCGGTGGTGGTGGAACATGGTGAGTCTGTCTCCATGTGCACATTCCGGCCAATGTCAGGAATGCGTGCTCACCACATGGCGGACCATTAGCACGTTTCACTGCACCATGGCACTAGTATGGTGTGCAGTGGACAAAGAAATTTCAACCCTGAAATTACAAAAAATATATGTGTCAAAGTCAACCTAGGCCTGTTTCAGCCGTATCCGGTCCTGTACCGTTCGCAAGTGGCGCTGCAGCATTCGCTGTCACGTGAGGATGTGCACAGTGCACTTGTGACGCCTGCTGATCAACATTTCATTCAACGGCTGTTTCGCGCTTGGTTGGTCGTTGGTTATGATGCGTTGATGTGGAGATTGTAATTGTGCTCATGTTCGTATGATATTGGTTGTTTGATTGCAAAGGAACGCTGATTGGTTGTGCCTGTGCGAGGCTTCATATTGCCAGTATATTTGCTACGAAAGTCGAACTGTGCAAATCCATTGGCTGCTGTTGATTTCGAGCAACTGATTGGGCCTATCAGCCCGATGCAGCCAATCAGCATACCACGTTCAGACCAGACAACATAAACTGCATGTTTCACAGTTGCTCTCTTGAACGCAATTCTGTGAAATTCCATTCAGGAACACCAACGGTTTGAGTGGCGTGATCCGATTCTGTACTGATTATTATCAACTGAAAGCGCTGCATTCCGCCTGGCTTCGTTTGCAAAAGGCAATGCAAAACTTCGCAGATCAACTGCCATTCCCCCGGAACTCAGTTGATCTCATTTCGTTACATGCGGAAATGTTGAATTGGTTTGTGAGTTTTGTGGATTGCGATTGAAAATTATTTTGTATGAGCTGAGAACAGTTCTCTCGTTTAATAATGCAGTCCTAGTCTGCTTCTGAGATTACTGCACTCTGTTAACACAGTAATGTTTCACCGTGGACAAACAGACATGCACACATGAGTACGATCTATAACGGTGGCCTGAAGAATGGCGGCCAGCTAATAGCGTGCAGCTAACAGCGACTTGCTAAGTGGTACCGTGAGCAGTGTCATCAGACCAGACGTCTGCAGCAGCCATTCACGAGTGTAACTGTAAAGTCACGTTGTGTCCCATCGTTGCAGGCAGTCGAACTGGCTGCGCGCGATCGCGTGGCATCCGAACGACCGCAGATTCGCCGCCTGTCTACGCAACGACTACATTCGTTTGTATGCGCTGCCGATCGACGGTGAACAGCAGCAGCCAATCGTGCTCAGACACCCGCAGCAAACAGCGGTCACTGCAATCGCGTTCAAGTCGGTTGAAATACACCGAGACCGCAACGAATTGGTGTTTTTTTTGCTGTGCTTGTTTTCAGACAGACCAAGTGGTTGAGATTGGTTGAAAGCATTTAAACGGACAGGCACCTAATTTGCATGGTTATTTTAGTTGTGAGTTTGAGATGTCAGAGCAATCGATGTTGAATTATCACCCTTTTCACCATTTGCAGACCATTCAACACAAACATGCTCGCGGTTGCCTGTGCTGACTGCATTCTTTTGTGGATGCTCGACCCGACCTCGATATCGCTCAGGTGATTGAAAATGAAAGCAATTTTTTGCCTTTCTTTCTGTTGTTCTTCAGTTGCCAGTTTCTGGTTGTCTATCCATGTTTTTTGTCCACGCAGGCCAGCCACCAGTGGCGCCCGCCAGTTGCCCGTCACCCACACGCCCGTGACACAACTCGCCTGGCATCCGTCTGGCTCGTACTTGGTCGCCTCAAGTCCCCGGTCTAGCTCACTGATGGTTGGTTGGTTTTAGGGGCGCACTTTTTTGTGAAACACGACAATTTTCTTGGTGGTTTTCGCTAAAACCATCAGATCTACGAGTCAGCGGCGTTGTGTGACACGAACGTTGGATGGCGCTCAATCAGCAGCAGCGTACAGGGTGGCGTTACGCGGTTGGCATTTTCGAACGGCGGACACAAGTTGGCCGTGGCGGGCACCGGCACGACACTTTGGTTTGTGAACATCAGTGTTCTATTGAAAGCAATGTTTACAATTTGTCGCCTCTGCGCACCGCCACCGGCTGTGGAGACCCGAGGCCAAAGGTACCGACCATGCTGCGACCGGTGGTTTGGTGTGGAGGTGACTGGAGGCTGTCCGTCCCGTGGGCCAATGCCCTTGCCACGACGGTGGACAGCCTCTGTTTTGAAAGTGTTTATGAATTTCAATTTTACTTTTGACCAATTTCATTTTGATTTACTGTCATTTAGTGTCCTGGACACTCTCGACTGGACGTCGGAATCGTGGACACAGCTGAATGGCTCCTGTCTCGCATTAGCATGGACCAAAGATGACAGGTGGAGAGTTTTGTCCGTTCAAATTGCTCAACAGTTTCAGCAATTGCAATTATAGTCATTCTTTGTTCTAGCTCACTTCTGTTCGCCACTGCAGAAACGACGTGCATTTACGCGATTCACTTTTACAACGCACCAATTTCGGATAAAACGTTCGTGGAATAAAAAGTAGTTGATTCAGGAACGCAATCAACTTGATAGAATAATCAAGTTTTCTTTGAGGTCTGGGTAGTGATGGTAGGTAGTGCATTGCATTGGAATCTTGTCTATTCCTTTGGGATAGACAGAAAATACGCATTCAATAACAGAAAAACTCGCCCTATTTGACCGCGACGCTTTTCTGGGTTATTAGTACTGGCTAAAAACGTCGCCTAAACTTATGTTCTATTGTTATTTCGTGTTCGTGTTATTGTGGTGGCGGTGGATGACTAATCATTCACATAATTTTGCGGTTTATTCCAGGGGCAATAAAAACAAGAAGCTTGGCGTTGCGACTGCGACTGTGGTGTTTGACTCTGCCAGTATCGCCCAGCCTGAGCCATTGCCCAGTTCGTTTCTGCACTCCAGCCGTTTTGGGGGCACCATACATCAACTGCGCATCAGCAAAGATGGCCATTTGATGGCGGCCACGTTTCAAAGAGAAGGTGCAGTGGTGTGTTTGTTGATCTCACAACTCGCCTGCACGGGATTCTTGTTCTAAAAAATGCATTTCTGACATTCTGCTGTCATCGAGCTGAAATAATTTTGGCGTTTTTTTTGTTTCAGAGCAAGCCGAATTTGTCGCTCTGTTCACCGTGTCAACCATGCCCAGCCTTCAACTTGCCTTACTGTAATTGAGTTTCTTGTTTGTTTACACAAAGCACTCGGAAAATCATTTGAACAAATTCTTTAGTGGTTTATCCCGCGGCAAACGCGGTGCACTGGCGGAATACGTGGACTTCGGTCGACTGAACGACGAAAATGCTGCCGCAGTGGTAGGCGGTTTTTTTAAACTAAAAATTTAAGAATGAACACAAATGCAACGTTTTAGAATCGAATACGCTAATTGGTTGAATCAGTTCAGTACGATACAGCTAATCAGGGTGCTAGATTGGGACATTCTTGAATGCATCAATAACGAATCCTTTAAGCGATTACTTCATGTATTTTCAGCACGGCTCAATATATCTTCATTTTTGCAGGTCTGGTCCAATGGTTGGCTTCAGTTCATTCGTTTCACGGATCGTGACCCAGATGCCAACCAACCTGAACTTACTGACGGTCGTGTGAAATTGTTTTCGTGTTCGTGAAAAATTCAATTTTCTCAATTTTTCCCCTGATCTCAGATTTGTTTCCTTGAAGAACTGGTTTCTCATGCCCCTTTTCTTTCTGCATACTATTTTTGTGTCTGGGATTTTTGTTTGCTTCAGTGTTCTACTGACTCGTTTTCATTCTCTGCATAGTCTCATGTTTCGCTTTATCCATCCGCTTGTAAATTTAAGAACCGCTAAAATACAGTTTAACTCTGAATATAACATATCCAACTGGCTGATTGGTTGATGCATGAATTCTGTGCATGACCTGGTTTGTATAGAATCCATGCATCACGTGACCACCAACCAATCAGCTTAGTTGGATATGTTATAGAGTAATACTGTGGAAACAAAATAATGCTGCACACCACAAGTCACTAACAAAACTGGTAAAAAAAGATGATCACATTTGCTCTGAAGCGTAATAACAATAAATAAGACGGAAAGCAATGTTGAGAGGCGGACAACAACGCTGGCTTTGAAGGTGGAATGCACTAAGATCAAAAACATAACAATTATTTATTTGTTTACCCTAAAATTTGTACAAAATACTCCGTCGCTTCATAAAAATAATAAGTTCGCGTTTCGAATCGAGCAACGATCACGGCAACAACTTTTATCATAACGCCTCGAGATCGATATGACGTACGTTCGGGTGATTTTTCTGGAAAAACACGAAATTATAAAAATTTAGTAAAGTTGAAAACCTTTAGGCTGCACACTCCAAAAATTATCACCACACGATCCAATCAATTCAAATGCAACCAATCAGCAAGTGACTCTCCATAATTTTGTTGCCCTTTTTCCTTTTGCTACATGTACTTTTCTTATTTTGTTACTTTCAAACCATCAAACTGTCACAGCTGACCTTGATGTCTCCCTCGATCCTGTCGATCTCCTCGCCCAGCTGGTGCACGATGCCGTCTCCGAACTCGTGCAGGATCGCACGCATCTCCTCCTTGTCCTTGACGCTTTGTAAACGCTGAAAATCAGAAAAAAAACTGATAACATTTCAATTTTAAATTTAAATAAATTCTGTTCACGAACTAGGAATGTGAACGCTACTATTGTTTGCAGAAAAAGATAAAATAAAAAACGGCACTTCAAGAAACGCGTCCACGTTGTCCGGGTCGTTGTGTCTGAGGAACGCATCGGCGATTTCCGCTCCATCGAAATCGATCTCCGCCTTCAGTCGATTGGTGTTCGGTCCAATCTGAGTCGCTTTCACGTCGTGCACCGATCTAGAAGCTATTGAAAATTTTGCAGAACAACAATTACATTTTGTTTGAGTTTGAAAGCAAGCAACACTCACCGAACCACGGGATCAGACTCGATCAGCGTGATGAGCTGCTGGTGTGTGCCGGGCGGCAGCGATCTGCAATGATGCGAGATTGGCATTGCATTGCGTATCTTGCCAGCCATTCTCATAAATTAAAGCACGTGATAAGTTTGTATCTGGCATACTCCCGCGCGTTTTGCAAACCCGAAAATGCCGCCTCTGGTGGGTTTTGAAATAAACCAGGCTTAAGCTAACGCATTGAAATGAGAAAGTCCGTGGCTGATGACAGTGCACTCGGTTGTTGCAACACGCAGTAATGTTGCACAGACTTAACGCATGCTCACACGTGCGATTTAGCAGCGAGCTTGTTAGTGTTTGTGCAACATCTCAGTTTTACAGAGTTTCCAGACAAGGATCCCAGGATGTCAGCCATCGTGGTAGCAACATCCAGCAGCAACCAATACATCAGCAAGTGACATTGCAACAGCAGCAACCTTCCAATGAGATTCCACGTGTTCGAGTAGACAGTGCTGACGCCGACGGCGCCCATGATGACGCCGACAATCAGACTGCCGCAAGCGTCCGGCACAGGTGAGGCGAGCAAATGCGACACACTGATACAGAGCAGCGCAGTGGCGACGCTCACGACGGCGGCGCCGTCCTCCAACAACACGACCGTGCTCGTGGGGTCACGACCGGAGAACACTGCGAAGTGGGGCATTCGGTCGGGGTGGGTGCACGAATGATAAAGGACGATTGGTTGCAATCAAACGGGGTGTGGTGTGGGCACTGTGGTGCACTTTGCCACAAAGCCGTTCCGCATTCACACCGCATGGCTGCAGTTGCACTACTGCCTTCAACTCAACACTACTGCCTTCTGGGCTTCAGAAGAAAAATTGCGATCAAACTGAAATTGAAACTATTCGTCTAACCAAATTCCATGACGCTCATTCGTGATGCGTGTGCCTGAGCGCGTAGTGCAATGAACGCTCTGCTCGCAGACACCGATTGCAGAACCAACGAGAATGGCAGAATGGACAACGCCTGAAGAAACGAAATGTGCATAACCAACGCTTTTTTCGGGACTGCTGATTGCATTTTTGTTTTGTGTATCTGAGAACCAGCAACGCACCCAGAAGTAATCGATGTCCTGCGGATTGTATAGCGCTTCGATGCCCTGATAAATGTTGGCGCCACAGCCAATCATGAGAATGCCCATACCGACGCTCAATGACGCCACGTAACGCATCTGACCGTAACCATAGCTGCAGCAACAAATATTCTGTGATGCGTTAAAAAACGGTATTTAACCGCCGATATAAAAAAGAAAAGGTTCACCAGCTGTATAGGTTTGACTGACACCACCAAAGTGTTTCCAAGACTAAGATAAGATAACAAGATAATCGTGGAAAATAAAAGGATACAAATCGAATTACTGACGGGTGCGCGCGCGTCGGTTTCCACGATCCCACCAAGACACCGATTGCCAGACCCGCCTAAACCAAATCGAAATACAAAGGAATTGAAATGCAAAGTTCTTGTCAGAAGACAGTGCACCTCATTCACAGGTGCACGCACAGTCACCAACAAAGACACGGTGACATGCGTGCTGCTGAAATGAGAACGCATTCAACCCAGGACTTTATTTATGTGCGCAAGACGAAAGCGTGCGCAACCTGGTTGGCCGTATCGGCAGTGGCGTGTATCGCCTCGGCCATCATGCTGCTGGAGCGACACAAATAGAAGCCGACCCATCTGATGAGCGCGTCAAAGAAGTTGGTCAGCACCGCCACCAGCACCACTTTGCCCGACTGCGAGCGCAGGCCCATGCGCAGTTCCGACTCGTCCGAGCGTTCCTTGCTCGCGAAACGGCGTTGCGTGCTCGGCTCACCACCGTGCTCCGCAAAGAGCATCGCCATGCGCCGGAGACCGTCCACTTGCGCTCTGCCGCCGTGCACCTGCAAGTTCGCACGAATTGCACGCTGTAAATGACAGCCATACCGAGCTTTTCATTCGTTTTTTATTCGTGCTTTCCTTCATGAGCTTTGTGAAACTGTGAACTGTGCGAAGTTGCACAGACGCAACGCCGATTGGCGCTCTGAATAAGACATCCGATAAGACATAAGACAACAATAACTGTACCGACAATCTGTAAATCATAGGCAATTATCTGGTTGGCTGTTTACAGTTTGGCTGCAGTCTGCAGCTGCATTCGTATAGTTGTCACTGGACGACCACACACTTTCTTTCTGATGTTGTTCAATCAAACACACACCAGTAAACCAACACAGCGCGCAGTTTGATGAAATAACGTGCGTTTGTGACTGGGCAACGCCAGATTGTCAGAAAACGTTGTCTTCAAATAGAACTGAAAATTTGACAGCATTTGACCGAGTTAAGCCAGCGAACCTCAATCGCCCGTTTGTACACATCGTCCTCCCAATACACCCGTACATCCGGTTCACCAAAGTACGCACTATTTCGTGTTCGCACAGCCAAACCAGCCAGATCTGAACGGTTCAACTTGTATCGATACAGCGCATCGGATTCATCGATTGACGTCATGAAAGTCGGCTGCTTTGAAGCCGGCAGAGACGTTTTCGGAACTTGCCGAAACTGTATCAAACGTCCGCTGTGGCTCCGAGATTTTGTTGCGGTCGTTTTCTTTGGTTGACTGCCTTTTGCTGGTGGTTTTTCATTAGCGTCATCATTGAACGAACACAATTGAGCTGTTTGAACAAAAAAGTAACGGTAGTTTTTGTCCAGCAGACTGAATACGGAGCTGCTGCTGCAGCAAGAACGCTGTTGTGAACTGAACGAAGACAAGTTTCGGATTATGTTGGCTGGCGGAACATTTCCGGGACGCGACGGCGGCACACAAGTGGCGCATTTTACGTTCTGCAGATGGAATGCGGCTGACGCTGCTGCGATGGTCGTGGTTGATGCGAGGCGTGTCACGGCGCGCTTCAGAGGGCACATTCGTCTGTCGCAGCTTCGGCGGAAAATCATCGCCATTCCAATCAATCGTTGCCTCATCATGTCGTCAAAAACAAAAGAAACAGAAAAATTTTAGTAATTGTAGCTCAACACCGCGCCCTGGAAGAAAGAAAAATTGATTGGGTAAGAAAATGTTGTTTGTGATACATGTTTGGAAGCCTACTTTAGTTTTATCACTGGCTGGTATACGGTTCGAAATTTGTTTAAACTTTTTTAGTCTTTTTTAAAAAAATCTGGATTTTTTAATCAATGAAAAAACGAATTTTGGCCATCAAAGTTGTTCTTTCATCTGAAAATGCGTTTAAGACACTTTCCACAAAAAGTGACTTGGACTTGTTTTTGGCAGATTTTTTTGACAATTTCTACTTTTAGGTCAAAGATCGACCAGCAAAGTTCAGATACCGATAGAAGCTTCTGCAATTGGTTTCATGAGCTCGTTAATGGACTAAAAAGCAGTAAATTACCTTGGTTTTACGCTTCAAATTGGAGGAAACCTGCTTGTCAACTCTTGGGTGTTGCCGATTGGTCGTCTCGAAGAAAAGCGGCGTTGTCCATCAGCAACAACGTGAACCGGTGCGGTTTCCATCTGAATCTGAAGTATTGAAGAAAATAATATGGAACACAGAAAAATCATTTGGAACTAGAACCCAGGGGTCGAGCTGGGGGGGGGTACCCCCCCCCAACCAAGTCGACACCCCCCCCCCACCCGGGCAAACCCCCCCCCCAAATTTTGGTCAAAATACCCCCCCCCCCCTCTCGAATTGGTTTATATGCATTCTTAAAAGAAGCTCCAGTAACTTTTATAATCGACGCTCTACAAACTCTCTGGCGGTGTTCAGTTGATTAAGAGTTGTACGTGAACTATCAGCTTAAGCCCAAACTGTTTGAGGAAATTGAGTTCTTTTCTTGGAGAAAATTGAAGTGAAACAAAAATAAATTGAATGGTTTTGAAATTGACGGATAAATCTTTTTTTGCAAACATGAAGTTAATGGATCGAGAAGAATAAAAAGCAACTGAATTTGAACATAGAGAAAACATTGTTGGCCAGGTGTACTGGAGCTTGTCATGGGTTTTCTTGATTGCTTGAATTAACGTTTGCTTTACAAGCAACGTGGTTCGACAATTCACAAATTTCGTTACCTATGCTTGCGCAGTATCGGTACCCAATACTTCGTTGTTGAAAGTTGGTCAAATGACACCAACTTCAACCAATGGCCAATTAAGATAATCAACGTTGATGGTTGATCTGGCGCAGAGCCAAAAAATAAACATGTGAGCCTCTTTTTTCATTCTTTTGCGTTTCCGAATTTGTTTGTGAAAGCCTAGGATAGCTGCGGCGGACGAAAACACGACGACACGATTTCTGACAAAAAACGCTCTCGTGACAAAATTAATGTGGACAAACTTTTGTTACTTCTGTGTGGACGGTTCTTCGTACTATTCTGTTCATTCTCTGTCCCGCACATACGATCAGGAGAAAATCCAACATTTTTGAAAAAAAAACGCAACTTCTAGTGCGCAATTTGTCTCGCACAGATTGAAACGACAAGTGCCTCATTTATTCAGCCATACCATGATATTTGTTGTGCGGAGATAAAAGACACCGGCAATGAGCCGTTCAAAATCCTTCGGCCAGCATTCGTGTCACGCCAGCGCAGTTGTTCTACATCGAAGAACGCATCCCGATTCGCTGTTTCAGGCGTTAGCTGAGCTGTTAGTATCAGTAGTGTTGCATAAACAAACGGCAAATGTACTATCGCGGCACAGGAGATCGCGACCCAGACTATCGCGGCTGAAGCATCGCGGCCTGAAGGATCGCGGCCTGGACGATCGCGGCCTGAACGATCGCGGCCTGGACGATTGCGACCTGGGACGATCGCGGCCTCGGATGATCGCCGGCCACGAAGGTTTTCATGCCTTGTCACCTTTCCAGATGGCCTGGCAATTTAGGCGCTCTTCACTAACGCGTGGCCCAAGATAAAGTAAATTGCCCTACACAAAATAAATGGCCTTACACAAAATGAATGGCCCAACGATTTGTACTTTTGTGAATTTTGTGTGAAATTTGTGTGAAAAAAAATAAGTGAAAACTTAAAAGTGATTTTTGTGATTTTTGATCTGAGGTTGCTTGCAATGAGTCGTCTTAGGTTTCTAATCCTAAACCCAATCCTAATCCTAAGCCAAGCCTTTTTGATAAGATGAAAATGTTGCTTGCAATGAGTCGTTGTAGGTTCCTAATCCTAATCCTAAGCCAAGCGTTTTTGATAAGGTGAAAATGATGGTTTTTGGCTTGCCTACTCATGGTGTCTTACACTTCTCTGGTATTATGCCGTGCACTGCAGAATAAAACTGACTGACTGATGATCAGTTTCACCTTATCAAAAAGGCTTGGCTTAGGATTAGGTTTATGATTAGGAACCTACAACAACTCATTGCAAGCAACCTCTGATTTATTTTGTGTAGAACCATTGATTTTGTGTAGGGTCATTCATTTTGTCTCGGGCCATTCATTTTGTCTTGGGCCGTTTATTTTGTCTTGGGCCACGCATTAGTAAAGAGCGCCGCAATATTTACCCGTGGCATCGTCGCAGGCCGCGATCGTCCCAGGCCGCGATCGTCCCAGGCCGCGGTCGTCCAGGCCGCGATCGTCCAGGCCGCAATCGTCCCAGGCCGCGATCGTCCAGGCCGCGATCATTCAGGTCGCGATGCTTTGGCCGCGATGTTCGGCCGCGATCTAATGGACCGCGATCTAACGCACGTCTAAACAAACGCAAGAAGCAAAAAAACCAGCGCGCTTCAGTTTTAGAACATGCGCACATTCTGACATTCATACGCACGTTCATGTTAGCGCGCGTCAACGCACTTCAGCGCGCGTGTGTATGAATGGGCCTTAATTGTGTCCGTAATGCATTAAGATAGCACACACGACACGATTTCTAAATCGATGGCCATTTTGTAACTGTCGTGTCCGTGCGTACGCGCAAAAAACTAATTGCTAAATCCCCCTTTAAGCGTATACCGCGGGCCCCAGGCTCATTAGTACGACAAGGCCCGGGCTGCACAGGCCAAACAAAATTGATTACCAACGCAGACGGATGTTATGCCAGGCTGAAACATCAGCAAAACAGTGGATCACAAGACACTGAATGTTACAATGCGAATATTGCTATTCAACTGTATTTGGTCACACTGACAAATTTATAAATTTACAAATATATAAGGCACAAAGATGAACGGCACTGACAAAAAAGGCACACGATACACGATTAGAAAAAAATAAAGAAATTATCCGTCCACCGATTCATTTCATTTTGCAAAAAGCAGGAAACTCCAATAAAACCGCATGAACAGCATGTAGTCGATTTTTGTCAACTCATTTCGTACAACGCGACGACGGCTCGTGTACTATTCCGGCCCGCGAAATTCCGGCCCGTATAATTCCGGCCCGCTCATTCCGGCACGAAGAATTCCGGCCCGAAGAATTCCGGCCTGGAGAATTTTCGCTAGCAAGAACAATATTAAACCACACGAAGTGATTTTGGTAAATAAATTTTTAAGTGATTTTTTATTTTTGTTTAGAACTTGCTTGCAGTGACTTTTTGTAGGTTCCTAATCCTAAGCCAAGCCTTTTTGATAAAGTAAAAAAGTCACAAATCCTGTTCATGATAAAAAAAAATTTAAAAATTTAGTTGTAGTTTCTTTTTTTCCAAAAGGTTTCACTTTCCAAAAAAGCAAACAGGACGAACATCATTGAAAATACCCTGTAACATGTGAACATCGATATTTTTCTTTTATTATTTCATTACCAAAATCACTTCGTGTGGTTTAATATTCTTCGTGCTGGCGAAAATTCTCCGGGCCGGAATTCTCCGGGCCGGAATTCTTCGGGCCGGAATTCTTCGGGCCGGAATTCTTCAGGCCGGAATTAGCGGGCCGGAATTGTACCCCCCGCGCGACGACCGCCTCAGTGTCGGTCAGTTGACTGCTGTTAGACTAACGGAAGCAATTGATTGGTCGTTGCAATATGCCACCATTGGTTGTCTTCGCGGATCAATGCTCTGTAATGACCATGTCCAGCACTACATGTACAATAGACGCACGCGCCTGAATATGCTACGTTGAACAGCTGTTTTAAAAACTGTTTTCTGAATATCTTGTCGTATTTCTCACCTCAACATGAATAATCAGCAACGGCCAACGAGGCGACGACACAGGATTAAACGTACTGTCTATGTACACCAATCGGCGGACTAAATCAGCTTCCAATCATACAGCAATGATTCTGTCGTGGATGAGCGTGCTACTACCTTCAGGGTAGTGATCCTGAACAGTGACCATTTGCCCGTTGCACCGTTGCACGTGCGTGCCAATGGTGGCTGATTGAGTGGCTTGATTGAGAACGGATAAATGACACAGATGTTTGTGCCAGCTGCCGCCAACTCGACAGCAGCTACCAGCGCCTCCAACAGCGTCACGCTAGCGCCAATCACAACGCACACGTCAGCTGTATGTTCACGAACCACCTGCGAGCAGGGTCACACATGATTGCTGGCACTAGCAAGCAGTTCAGAAGAGGATCGGTCTTGCAGCATAAAAAAGAATGCGAGTCCACTGTGATTTAGAAATGAAATATCAAAAACTCTAAGGGCGTATTCATGTTGCAGTATATGCTTTAACATGGCTGCGCGGTCACTACAACACGAATGCGCCCTTGATATTTTTTAATTTTTGGCCCACTGAAAACTCCAGTGCACCAAGAAGCATTTCCAATACAACAAGCATCTAAGACTACAACAAAGACAGCGGACCTAGCTCTAATCGTGTGACATACAGATTGAGTGGCTGACAACGAAGCTGGCGCTCACCAACGCCTTGGCCAGTTTGAATTCAATGTCAACCGTGTAGGACCTTTTTTTAAACGTGTCCCACTGAAATGACGTCATGTGCCGCCAAACATGCGCTTGCCGTTCACAGCAAAGCAGACTTTTAGTTTAGCCGGTTCCTTCCCGCAAACAAAAGGTGAATGTTGAATCAGTCACACCAAACTGACATTTGAGTACCTGTACATCGACAAACGGGCGTTTTTAAAGCAAATGACGTCATTTTAGTCCGGACACGTTTGAATAAATCCACAATAAATGGTCGGCATTGCTGACCGAGTGGTACGAATGAACACGATGCCGTTGATGTTGCACTCCAATTCACAGGCACGCTCAGTGACGACCGCATCCGACGGGCACAGCATGCTTTTGCCGACAATCGAACGAAACAACGACAAGTCTTCCAGGCCCATCTGAGACGGACCGTCCTCGCCTGCACCAGTTGAAATTCATAACGTTCGTTGAAATATGCGACTGTTGTTGTTCGAGGATACAGTTTACACACCGAAGTGACGACATTTCTTTTGAAAACACTCAGACTTGTACAGGAGCCAGAATTTCAGTTTGGTTCACTCATGAGCAAATTATTTCACATAAAAAACAGTCAAACTAAATATCCATCATCAGATTGTAGTGTTCCGCAGGCGCATGTTCTAAAAGCAGATGACGTCATTTCGGTCTGAGACATTCGAATGAATAGGTGATTATACCAATAGAGACGATGACGTGCGAACCGACACATTTGATGTTGGCCATTGACACCGCGGTCATGTGAAGTTGATCCGCCGCACGGGCGATGAACGCAGCAAACGTGCTGCAGATAAAAAGGTTGGTTGGTATTGGCTGGCCCAGTGATCAATCGACTCAGTCAAGCACCTGTTTTTGGTGAGTATAGTGTGGTGACCCTGACCAAGGTTGTTAAAAAACAGAAATCGTCATTTTGGTTTTTAATTTGGAAAATCAAAGTTGTGCAAATTAATCAGGAAGTCAGAAGAACCACATTGATGTGCAAACGCCTCTCGAATGATTTCCGTATTGCGAAACTTTTCGGATTTTGTTTTGGTGACCTCATACGCCTCTTCTTGCTTTTTGACCCTCAAAACGCCTCTAGTTACCCCAGCTAAACTGAAAGATAGCACACCGGCTTAAAATTCGATCAATTATGATGACGACGTCACGACAGACGACGCGACACGAAACAGCGACCAAACAAAGTAGCGCTTGCAGTCGGCACACAGCTCGGACACTCAGAATTCACAATGTGAGGCGAAATGTCACCTTGGCTTGGCTGCATTGGAAATGTTAAGCCGAGATTTGCGATCGCTTCTTCGTGTCCTCGTCCAACGCGGTGCTTTTGGGTTGTTTGCAGTCGTTTCACATTTCAATTCGCCATCAATTCGAAGGCTGGTAAACAGTTTTCACTTTTCAGCTGATGGTATTGTTTCTATCAACAGAAGAATAAACAAAAAATATAAAAAAACCGAAATCACATAATTATAGTTCGAGTTCCAGCACAACGGGAATGTTTTATTTGTTCTAGGTTCAGTCGGGTTGGTATTTTTTGATTTTCAAGTTGCACTTTTGTTTCTAAATGGTGGCTGAGCGCGTGCGTGAGAGGGTGTGCTGAAACTCCGCCTCCTTTTTTTCTTCCCTGTGTTTTGGAGGAGGAGCACCGGAACTGCAGATGCAGCTACTTTTAATAATGATGCATTACGCTCGAATTTGGGGGGGGGGGGGCCAGACCCATAGTGGTTCTAGGGGGGGGCCTGGGGGGGCCGGCCCCCCCCCCAAAATTTTTTCGCATCTATCTCTATCAGAAAGCTTTTTTCGGCTCAGCTATTATATATCTAAAAAAATTTCTCAGCCAGCTATCTATCTGGAAAATTTTGTCTTCGAAGACATGAAATGAGTCAATTTTTGACCAAAATTGACCATTTTTGCTCGAAATTCTTGAAAATTTCGCTAATTTTAGTTAAAATACGCGTTTATACTTGATTTTTAGCATGTTTTAAGCATTATTTAGCTGTTTTTATAGCTTTTTAGCGTTTTAGCTATCTATCTATCTGATTTCAAAATTTTGACCGGCCCCCCCCCAAAGTCACATGGCCCCCCCCGCGGCCCCCCCCCCAAAATTTTCCAGCTATCTATCTATCTGGAAAATTTGCTCCAGCTATCTATATCGGCCCCCCCCAACCCCCCGGCTCTGGAACAACTATGGCCAGACCCCCCCCCCCTCCCAGATTTCGACCTTCCAAACCCCCCCCCCACCACCAAATCCTGACCGTCTGACCACCCCCCCCCCCTTTGATTTTGACTTTCGATGGAGACATTTTCTCTTGTATATCTCTATATTTCTCTCATTTGTAGGTATCTATATATTATATGCATGTTTGTATCTCAACATATATTGTATGTTTTTTTGTATACGTACCACTTTGTTATACATTTACCACTTTGTACGTCAATTTTTTCAATACTGTACTTCAATATCAAGTCTCACCCGTGCAGCGTGTCTCGTTCGTGTAGCTTTCAGATGTCCCGACCCGAACGAAAATCAAAGCAAAATGTATGACTAGAGACTAGAGAGAGGCCTTGACTGGATGCTGTGGTTTCTAGCACTTTTATTCAACAACTTTTGGTCCGACACCCCCCCCCCCACCCCCCCCCCTAGAATTTGCGGTCTCTCTCGGCCACCCCCCCCCCCCCCCAACCAAATCGACCCCCACTAGCAATTTTTTGCCCAGACAATGTCATCGTCAAGAAAAAATTTTGGTCCGACCCCCCCCCCCCCCCTAGAATTTTCGGTCTCGCTCGGACCCCCCCCCCCTAGAATTTTCGGTCTCGCTCGGGAGCCCCCCCCCAACCAAGTCGACCCCCCCCCACCCGGGACGACCCCCCCCCAACTTTGGGCGGACCCCCCCCCCCTCGGATTCGCCAAAAATCGGGCTCGACCCCTGCTAGAACCACGACCGGGTTTGGATCCACATGCTGCAAAAAGCAAAAAAAGCATAACAGAAAGTGTCTTAAACGCATTTTCAGATGAAGATGAAACATGAAAGTACAATTTTGATGGCCAAAATTCGTTTTTTTAATTAAATAAAAAAAATTTTAAACTTGGCTTGGCAATTGGCAAATTTTAAACGCAATTGTTCTGACATCTTCCTTCTTCAAAAGGCTTGGCTTTGGTTAGGATTAGGTCAGGATTATGTTTAGCTTTGAATTAGGCTTTAGGATTTGGTTTTGGTTTAGGCTAGTTTTGGCAACGTCTGCCAACATCAGTGGTTTGTTTTAGTACGACAGGCCAACCGTTTTAGTACGACAGGCCAACCACATTTTTTCAAAAAAGGTGTAAAAAATTAAAACCCTAGCTGCTACTAATGGTTAGGCCGTGCCGTTAGGGCGTTTGAAAAAATTTCCGTTTTTTTTGTTTTTTTTAAATCCGGATTTTGTTTTTTGATTGAACTTGAAAAATTTTCTCCCGCTTTGCTCTGAAAATTCGATTTTTGACATACTTTTTTTAAAGTTCAAATCAAACATATTTTCTCCCCAACTTCCTTTTGTGCTTAGCTAATTGTCTGTCATTATTGATTAATCGTCATTATTTGGTCATTTTGACCGACGTACGTAGGGTCAGGGGCTTTGAAAAAAAAATTTTTTTATTTTATTTTTCGTTTTTTTTTAAAAAAAATTGGATTTTTTTTTTTCAAACTTAAAAAAAAAATTTGAAAAATTTTTCTTCTACTTTGCTCTGAAAATTCGATTTATGGCATAATTTTTTGAAAGTTCAAACCAAATTTTCTTCCCAACTTCTTTGTGTGCTTAGGTACATGTCATTATTTGGTCATTTTGACCGACGTACTCCATGTTTTTCGATTTGGATGACTTCTAGAGTCAATTTTTAGCGTTGAAATGACTTAACTGAATTGAAATATCGTTTCAGAAATCGTTTTCTTGCAACTTAGAACATGTTTTTTCAGTCGGTAGGCCATGAGATGAACATGATATCTTGTTGATTGGCGTACGTTATAGGTCTACAATGGAGTTGTGCGATATATTGTTAAACAATTGGAGCGGGGATGTTGGTTAATACCACATCACACGACCGTTTTTCAGATACCCGATAACATGGCCACATGTTAAAACTTGCGTGCTGAGCTAAACTAACGTGTTAAACTTGCGTCTGTCAGTTGCCCGCAACGTGATCGCGAAATCATGGTACGTGTTTTCGATACGATGATTTGAAGAGTGGGCTCTCGCCATGTGGCAGATAGCATAGCTGGTTGAACCTGAAAGTAAGTGTCTTGGGGGGGGGGCGACCGGGTCGACAGGGGTTGCCGACTTAGCTACAGCAAACAGGAATTTTTGAACACAGTCAAATTTTGGTAATTTTCTAAAGAGGAACAACTAAGAACGGTTCAATATTCAAGTACACGTCGAAAATTGTCCTGTTTTACTGTTGAAAATGCAACTTTCCCTCTATGAAATGGACATAATTTCAATAAAACACGATTTTCGCTCTTATAGTTTTCCGGATCGTTCTGAAAATAGTCTAGATGAACTCAGCTCGACGAGACGCTTCGAACAAACCTAACTTGTAAAAAAAAAAATTTATTTTGTAAAAAAAATAATTTTTTTTTAATTTAAAAAAAATCCGGATTTTTTTTCCTAACCCTAGACGTACGTACTCCATGTTTTTCTATTTGGATGACTTCTAGGGTCAATTTTTAGCGCTGAAATGAAATGACTCAACTGAATTGAACCGTTTTAAAACTGTACCCTTGCTTGCAAATGGACTCTTCGGAAGGAACGGTGTTCAGTGAGTCGCTCGAGCAGCTGTTTTCAAAATGTGAATCGTTTGTCGAGTCATTGGATCAGAAATGTATTGCTGATGAGCAGGTGAGTATCTGATTTTTTTTGATTTTATCTTGTTTGTAGATCAGTTTAGTGACAAAAGAGTTGAGTTTCATCTTTCGTCGCTGTCCTATTTAAGTGTGTCTTTGAAAAAAATAGTGTAGCGAAAACATTTTAGTGTAGCAAAAAATATTAGTGGACGGTCGGATCGGAATAAGAACCGTGTTTTATGGTTTTATCCTGTTTGGTTATGTTGATGTTGCAGTTGCTCTCTCTTTTGGTTTTCAGGCATCGCTCGAAAAATGCCACAAAGATCTGGAAACGCTGACACGGAATGTCAGTTCGCTCGGTCTGTTCAGCACAAACGAGCACATCGATGAAGTGGCCACTGAATATATCAAGTATCTGCTGCTGCCCGCGTATCTTGGCCATTTGTCGCTGAATGAACCAGATATGCAGCGAAGAAAGGATTCTTTGCAGAACGCGCAGGTATTTCGCAATTGAAAAGTTGTGAGTTTCATTAAATTTTAAAATAGAAATCACTCGGCAAGAAACATGCATGGTTATTTTATAATTTCAGGTGTATTATCAAGATTTTCTGACGCGATTGATTTGCTACGGTGTCATTTCGAGCAGTAGTGCCAGTCAACGAAGCAGTGACGAAACTGATGCCGATGTTGTTGAAGTACCATCCAGAACCAACCCGTTCACGAATCGAGAAGCGAAAATTCAAAGGTTGTTGTTGTACAAGTGCCACGCGAAAAATAATCAGAACACTCTGCTCTGTTCTTTTTGTGTGTGACGCAGCTTCACACTGACACAATGCAGGTACCGAAACAAGCAAGCGCTACAGGCAAAAGTTGCGCATCTCGAACAAGAGCGACGAAAACGAAATGGGAAACTTCAAGTTGACGACGAAATTGTTCGCGAACTGTACATATCAAAATTGAAACTTTGGCATAATCGCGTGGTTGATGAGCTGCGAGACATAAAATGTGCGGTGACTTTAGAAATGTTGGTCGTTCAGTTGTATTCTGTGCTCCGTAATCGACTTCCGAGAGCCATTTTTTTGTTTTTTAGTGGAATTGGAAATGCTGGCTCATCGTGAAAAGCAGCTGGAAAACGGCGATGTTGAGCGGGAGCGAAGTGACAGGCAGCCGCGACAAGTTGGCGTTTGGCAAATTGGTTTTTTGATTTTATCCACTTGTTTTTGATATCCCTTGTGACCAGAGCCTGGTTGCTCCATTTCAGCAACCCCTGAAAACGGTGCTGCTGACGCGCGATCAGATCCAGAAGCGCGTTTTCGGCGCCGGCTATCCGAGTCTGCCGACGATGACGGTCGAAGAGTGGTACGATCAGATGGCGGCCGAGGGACACTTCGATAGACCGTGCGTTTGCAAACTTGGAACTCGAGTAGTGCTACTGGAGGGGGGTTGAATGGGGCATAACCACTGGTAAGGCCACCCTTAAGGTGTTGGCCCTACCGAAATGCAGAGAACCATCGAATTTGAAATTACTCTTTCAACTATTTTGTCTGTGTTTTTGTTGTTGTTGTTTTTGAAAACTTATCAACCAACGCTCAGATCATTATTGTATTGAGTTCTTGCGTTTTTCAGTAGCCCAGCTGACCCGATGGCTGCGTTGTCGCCGGAGCAGCGTGAGCAAGCGGAACGGCAACGGGCCATTCGGTGGGACGAATACAAAGACAGTGAGGATTGTTTTGGGGTTGAAAGTGGTGCTGACACTATTGAAGATGAATTGTGATGACTGCTGTGCTGAAGAAAACGTTACTGAAGATACTGAGAACTGTATTAAAGAGAACTGAAACGCTTCAGTATTACCTATAATTAAGTGCATTATTTCTGATATTGTCCTTGTTTTGTAGACCATCGTCGCGGCTGGGGCAACACGAAGAACAAAGGATGAACAAACGGAAATCTGAACAGCAACATGCTATTTTTACTTTCAATTTGTTTTGTTGTGCGCTCAATTTTTACGCTTCGCTTTTGAACACGGTGATTTTTATTGTTTGCTGTTAATTTTACGGTAAATTGTGCACTTTGTTGTATCAGTGTTGTGTGCTTGTGTAGCATAAAATTTTAAGCCTCAATTTGACGTGTATTTGTTAATGAAAGCAAACGTACTCCACGTCGTTTTGACCCGCGTGCAAGAATCTGCAGGGTCATTTATATAAGTCAACAGTACCGCTCGTGTGTGTTTGTTATCGCCAGACGCAAATCTCCATAATTTCCAGAAAAAACGCTCTGTGAAAATGGCGCTACGTTCGACCGCTCAAGACGACTCGGACTGGGAGTCCAACTATGACAGCGGGTCCGACCAGGGCGGCAGCAGCAGCGAGGAGGGCGAAATAAGAGGCAACGACAAGAAAAGGTCGCGACCCCCGGTGTGGCCCACAGCGGCCGGTAGCCAGCCGTCGACTTCGGCCGTTCTAGAAGGCCAAAAGAAGTCCAAGAACGCCATCTGGGCAGATGTGCTTGCTGAACAGAAGCTGAGTGACACACTGACAAAGGGCGTGTCGGTTGGTGTGGTGGTGGCTTTGTTGGCGGGGTGCATTATGTTGCATCTTATTCATTTAACCTGTCCATCTAAGAGCAATAAATTCGCAATAACTCAGAAACTGGTACAGAATTTCACTGAATTCCGTTCGCAGGGCGTCAACCGCGATGCCGGCTCCATGCAGGTGGTTCGTGCCGTGGAAACGTACGACGCGCCAAAGCCGACAGGCGTCCCACTGAACGACAACCATGAACTGCGCAAACTCGACGCCGAAATTGACGAATATAAAAAACTGAAAAACTCTGATTCAAAACAGCCGACCGATGCAATCGATCCGTTCAGCGACGGCGTCGCGGACTTGGATACGGTCGAGAAACTGCTGACAACCAGCGGCGCTCAGAAGGTACGATGGAAACGAACAACCTTGAAAGTGGCATTCATTAAATGGCGTACTTTCATGCAACTGTATATTGGCCTCGTCATATGTTGAACCACATTGAGGTTCAGCAGAAGAAGTACAACTATGAGATACATGGGATGGGCAATCGGTTGATTGGCTGCTTTTGAATTGTGCTCACTGATTGATCCAAGCAGCTCGATGCCAATGCTTGCAACCATTCAGTATAACAGATTCAGATACAAGAAACCAGAATGCATAAATTGCACATTATCTTTACGTTGGACCCTGATTTTGGCTGTGTGCCCAGCTTGCTTGTTAGAAACTTGTTTCAAAGTGTACATACCTGGCATAGACTGAAACAGACCAGAGCAGAAGTCGGTCCGAGTCCTGAGTGACATGCTCGATCAGTATTGCTGCAATATTTACTGCGATCATTTTCAGCGCAAACACAACCACTCGCAGCAGCACCGAGGTGCCCGGCACCGCCATCGTGGTCGTGGCGCTGGTGGTGGCTCGCAACATCCGAGGCAGCCAGCCCTTCCGTTCACTCATGGTCCCCCTGTGATCGTGCACGAGCCAATGATCATAGACGCACCGATTGACGGTGATGCTGCGCCAGAGATGCTCGCCGACCAATTGGCACACGCGCTCAGGGAACACAACAGGGTACGGCTATCGGTCGATAAGTGCTTTGGGTGGTCGAGAAATGGTTTTTGGGATCGATAAGTTGTGTTGGGTTGTCTGTCGATACGGGATGCAACTAATCGACGACACTAGTACCAATAGAAACATCTGTTTGCACTATATTTATTACATTGTACTGTGCATCTGACCCGGCACCGAAGGACTGGATAACAGAGGCATTTTTGGAAGACCATTCCATGCTCCTATTATCTGAGTCTAACGTTCCACAGACACAAAACTGCCATGTACGCAGGGTCAAAGCATCTGTGCCTGTGTGTTTGTGTCTGTGTAACAACAGCACTGAAATCGAAAACCCGAGCAACTTGAATACTGGCTCCCTAACTGTTTCATCACTCATCAGTGACGAATTTCAGGATCTGCTGCTGCGCAGTCTGACCATAGCGGGCAAGCGAACCATCCTGGATGTGTACCAGAAAACAATGGCCGTCGAAAAGGGTGGTGGCATGTTTGTGTTGGACGGATCGCGGCGACGCACGCCCGGCGGTGTGTTCTTCTATCTGCTGCGTCAGCACATTCCGGTCGAAGTGCAGGTGTGGCAGCGGACACAGAATGCAGATCTGCAGGCTTTGATTTGAATAATTTGATAATATTCGTTCCCTCTTCTTACCGGCTCTAGAAACGCAATTTAGGGTGTGTCGGATGACGCCCTGTGCGCGCACCAATGTCCTCACGACGAGAGAGTGACAGCCTTTCCAACTATTTTGGGGCACCAATGATCTTCTACATGCATCAACCCTAATGTGATCTCGAGCGATAAAATTACTTAGTGGCTGAAGTGCACTTTGACTTTTCAGAAAGAAATATTCGAGGATCAGAAGAAGGACGATCGCAGAGTGGCGCGGGCGCGACGACGCGTGCACCGACGCACAGTCACCGGCGCACCGTTGGACGCGTGTAAGAAGGAGGTCGCTCACTCTGTGCATTGCTTATTTTGAATAAAATACAGGAGTTTCTTTGGTAAGATTTGCTTTCACGCTTGTAAACTTGGGTGTAACTCTCATCAAAATTTTCTCCAAATCTCTCAGATGCGTATCGTCGCCAAAGACATTGAGCGAAAAAAGGTCGACCAAGTGCTGCACGGTGATCTGCGCCAGAAAATCAACGCCAAGCAAACCGCAGTGCTCTCGACTGAACCAGTCGGTTTTGCACGTTTTACTCTTGGTTGATTCATTGATTGATTGAATTGAATTTACTTGTGGCACACAAAGACACAAGGTACTTTTGTTCGTGGTTTTGTTCTTGCACTCTTTCGACTTACCAAAAACTCTGCTTCTCAGACCGAAGAGACGATGGAGACGGCAACATTGGAGGACAGCACCAACAATGGCGACGACGCCAAAGAAGACACGTCCGTCTTGGACACCTCCTTGGACGACGATCTCACCGGCGAGGATCCGGTGTTCCAAGAAAAAATAAAGGCTCTCTGGAATCTGGACGACGATGAGACGAAGTGAATGTTTTTTTTCTGTTGTCTTTTTTTTCTGACTATCATCGGTTGTTTTTGTTTGAGTCTTTGTGATGTTGATGTTTTTAGTTTTTTTGGTTGGAGTTTTATTCGCTCATTTGTTATTGCTGTCAAGTTGATGGTTCATGTCGTCGGAATGGTGAGACGGTCTGAATGGCAGGAAAATACTCAAGAAGCAAAGCAGTCTGGCGTGGTTTGTCGTTACGGACGTCGCACAAGACATTTTTGAAATCTACGAAGAAACGGGTTCAAAAATTGTTTGAAAGGTGTATCGTATTTTAAAATTGTTTTTGCCCATCTCAATTAAATGAAATCGCGTGTGATTCGTACGGTGACGTCAGAAAGAAATTTTGAATCGGATTCAAAAATTGAGACACTGAAATAAATTTTAAAACGATTTCATCTCGGTAAAATGATTTCAATGTGCCAATATTTGTTCCCAATCAATGGGCATTACGCTTTATATCGCTTTTTTTCTGCGAAAGAAATTAAAGAATCGTGATTTTTCCAGTTTTGGTCGTGTTTCTGTCAGCAACAAACGGAGGAATGCATGAAGAGGAGGTTCGTAATTGTGAAGTTTGAACTTTTTCAAAATAAGCTTTTCAATGTTTCTCTTCTCACCGCTCAATAAACCATTCCACGTTTTTCTACCAGACCAATCCGCTGAGGTCCATCAACAAACTGCAAGACAGCGCGCTGATTGTGGCCGCAAGAAACGGTGATTTGGACCGTGTGAAACGTTTTGCGTCGGTGCTGACAACGAAACGCAATTGCTTGCCATCCGATGCTGGACAGTTTTTGGCCGGACACTGCAACAAACACGGCTCTACAAAACACACACACACTTTAAAACGCTCTTCACGAGGCTGCCAATGGTTGGTTGGTGTGATTTGCTTTTTTATAAATTTGAGAACCAGCCCGCCCCAACCAGTCGGCCGCACGAGCCATTTACGTGTATGTTTTTTTGGAACACCCTGTACAATCGTATTTGCAAAACCATTTGAACTACACATTTCAATTAGTATGATAGTGACAGATAATCAGTCACCAGTGACTGCTGTGTGTGGAGAACTGGTACCCGGAAAACTGGTACTTGGATAATAACTGGTACATAGAAGCAACGCTTTCTCAGTGTGTGGTGTTTAATAACGAGGTGCAAATAATTGGTATATAAGTAATATTAAAAAATCACACAACATCACAAAAGGTTCATCAAGATGGTGGAGAAATTGAAGTTCATTGTTGCTGAGAGCTCAGGTTTGCGCTGTCAACAACAAATATCAAAATGAGGATGTCGAAAATGTTGTCAGGCCAGCTTTATTCAAGCTGCTGCAACCAATTTCCCCGACCAACACCCCCAGTGCCGCCGTGTGCAACACTACGAGGCCGATGCTGAGCCAGCCGACTGAGTTCAACCGAATCGGCTGGTGATGCTGTTTCTCGTCCAAACTGTGATCGCAATCACTCCCATTGTTTTCAGTCTTCGTTCTTCTCACGCGACGCCAACCGTATCGCTCATAAATGTATTTCAACATATTCTTGTGCGCATTGGCCGCTTTGTCAATGGCGGTGATCCATGATTTCCGCGTATGCACGCTGTACATGAAGCCGATCAAGGTCGTGCCGAGTTCTTCCAACTTCACCGAATGCCAACAGTAAAGGTGCTCAAGCACCGCAAGTTCAGGCGGAAACGAAGCGTGGTAGAGGAAAAAGTAGTCGCCTGAGCGCAACACTTCGGTTACTTTACTTTTGTTAATCGGTATTCCGAAAGCCATTTGCAGCGGTGGATTTTTGATCATCGCAGCTCGAAAACGAGCATCATTTTCTACCAGTCTGATGTACCGGCTTAGAGAACCAAGACCCTCTGATTGAATCAGTCGAATGCGTCCCTCCGACACTGCACGAGTCATTGTTTCGTAATCATAAAACGGCTCCTTTGCGTCGGTTTCAAGATCGTTAGATTACAGCGACCGGAAAGCGCTGAAATCGCGCGTAGTCTGCATTTGGGTTTGAACAACTTCTGGAATAGAAGTTGTGAACGTCCCAAAGAATTGGTGGGGTTGGGTCACAAGAAAATTTGGTGTTAGATAAAAACTGTTTCAATATAGTTGTTATAATCAATTTTTTAGATTCTACGACTCAGTGCGTGTGCAGACGTAGAAAGGTTAACTATTATCTTTTATTTTGGTCCCGAGATTCAATGCGCGCATAGATGGATAAACAGTTACACGCATGACGCGGGAATTCAAAATTGGCGAGGCCGAATCACTTAGGCGATTTTGTTTTACCACGTGAACATTGAAACTTTGATTTTCCGTGAACATTGAAACATTGAACATTTGTATTTCCTTTCTACGTCTGCACACGCATTCAGTCGCAGAACCTAAAAAAATTGACAATGGTGTTTATCTTTATATGGCAATTCAAAATGTATATGGCATTGAGTTTCGGGACCAGAATAAAAGATCATACCGCACTGAAATTGAAGAAGAACTAAAAAGCCAGATATTTTGTTCAAATGCTGTCAAATTCAATACGCATTAGAAATACAATGATTTGTGGCAGAAAATTTCAGAAAAAAGTGTAAAAACTGTGTAGTAAAAAAAGTGTAGATTATTCTTTGAGATTTTAAAATGTTTTCTGGTTCATAAATTTTAGGTGTTAGTGTCACTTTAGTTTTAGGTTTAGGTATCTCTCAGAAACACTTTATGTGAGCGTTCGAGTGGTGTCATGCGTAAGCGTAACATTCTTGGTTTTTTAGTTGACAAGTAAAAAAACCCATGATTTCCACTGTCCAACATGCTTAAAAAGTGTCGAAAGATTACCACGAATACAATAATGTACTTGAATCTATCGACAATGAGTCAAACTCTTGAAACCTTCGCCTGTTTGTATTCGACGAGAAGCCGTGCAAGCAGAGTGTTGCTGTAGACCGCAAGAAACAGCGCTATCGCTAGTTTGTGGACGGTGTTTGACATTGCGCTAGATACTCCTGTGTTCCAATTGATATATGCATCGTAGACCATCTTCCGAAACTTGTAGAACACGTACACAATAGCACAAAGGAGCCTGGGGCCATTTCCAAGTTGTGCACTTTGGTAAGAATTCTTGGTATAGCCAGAAATCATCTGTCTGATTTCATCAGAATCAGTATAGCCAGATCTGCAGGTAAATGCCGTTATAGCATCATCTCAGAAATAGCAAAAGGTTGGGACTCAAATTACCGGTTTCTCACGGCGAAATCATCAGATGCAAGTGCGATAAATACTTGAAACTGGCCCCAGAATGTTTCGGTGTACATATCGTAGTACGATCGGAACGAGCCAACCATGTTGCGGTGTGCGTAAACAGCGACAGAATTAGAAATCAGCATACTCGATGTGCCGAAAACAAAGCGATCAGCTCTGTCTTCAGTGGCGACCCAATAACCTGCTGCAGAATCCACTTCTCCCGTTTCGAGTAGTCGAAGTGTTTCATTATAAGCCGATGTAGTGTCGGTTGCCGTAATTGGGATTAGTTCAAATGGGATAGCAGCGGCATCGAAAATAAAACGTGTCCATTCAGGAACCCGTCCAGGCTCCCGGCACCCGGCCGTAGCGGCTAATTTCGTCTCATAAGCGCACGGTGCGATATCGCTTGTCCAAATGCCAAGACGGAAAACGGATCGGTTGTGTGGCATGATGGATAATTTTTGTGCCTTTCAATACTACAGTTGCGCTAACAATAAAATGGCACAGTGAACCAAAAAAGGTTCCAACTTCAAAATGCTCTCGGTGGCTTGTGCTGGGATCTTATGACTTATGACGAAATGTACAGAAATAAGACATCTGAAACATGGAAAACTAACTTTTTTACAGAGCAACAGCAAACTGTTATACTATTGAAAACCAGGACTGATCTGGGGCCTGGGGCCAGTTTTATAAAACTTAGCATTCCAATATTACTACACCACTGAGCGCCAAAATAAATTCAACAAATTTGAATTTCCTCATAGCATGTTGAAGAGCAGATTTTGGTGAATCAGTTTATAGTCGGACTGGATAATTTGGGGCATTTGCTGATTGGCTGGTGCGTTACCGTAACCAGATTCAAACGCGGGTTGTTCAAATTACACTTTGCTTTTTTTAATTTTTTATTTTTGAATGATTATTTTGATGAATGTTTGGATTTTTAATGGACAAAACTTGTTTATTATTTATGAAATGCAGAAACATCAAAAAGTACATTTTAAGGCGACTTTTTATTATTTTTTAGAAAAAAGAACGACGGCGACGGTGATGCGCTCTCGACGCTCGAAAAATGAATATTCGTTTGAAAACCGATTTCTTTTCAAATTTTTTCCATAAAACCATCATCAACAAAATTTTCAATTAAAAATCAAACACAACAACACTTTTAGTTGTCGTCGTTGCCGTCGCCGTCGTTCTTTTTCTGAAAATAAATTTTAGCCTTTGGAAACAGCTGCTTTTAGTTTTTCTGCATCGTTGAAGTGTTTATAGACAATTTGTTTCAGTTTAAAAATACAGAACAGCAGCTTTCATGGCCAAATTTTAATTTACATTTTTCGCCGTCGTCGTCGTTTTTTTGAAAAACAATAATTTGCTTTAAAATTTATTTTTTACTATTTTTCTGCATTTCATAAATCACAAACAAGTTTTGTCCATTGAAAATTCAAACATTCATCAACACAAACACTCAAAAATTAAGAATTAAAAAAGGCAAAGTGCAATTTGAACGGCCCGCGTTTGAATCTGATTACGGTAACGCACCAGCCAATCAGCTAATGCCCGAAATTATCCAGTCCGACCATAGCAATATTTTAGACTATTGAGCTTTTATAAAACTGGCTCCTTGGCTCACCTACCTAAGTGAAATAGAATACCATGCAGCCTGTTTTTGATGTCATAATCCACATTTAGTTGGGATTGTTTGATTTTCGCGTGGGCGGTGGTCTACCAACCATTTACTGATGCTAGAATTCATATGTTTGATGGCACGGGAGGATGGTAGTTGGTACCAAAGATTTAATCATATTTGACTTGCGAAAAAAATTGAAAGCTCATGTGTAGCACTGGGAATACACTTGTTAGATTTGACCGGGTTGGTGTACTAACAAAAATCCTTTGAGTTGAAGTTGAGCATGACGAACACACAAGAATGTCAAAAAAACAACAAACGTTTTGGTTTCGAATTGCAAAATAATGTCAATAAAGCAAAAAAGTAAAAGTCAAACCAAAAAAAAAGAATTTGCGCTCTGTCATGTGCCGTAAATAGAACGTTGAGTTAACGTGGAACGTGCACAAAGATGCTACTAATACAAGTCCATTTAGAGAACACAACATTTGTCGTCATGGATTTGTTCGAATGCGTCGTTTTGTTTTTTCGAATGGGGTAGCAGCGGCATCGAAAATAAAACGTGTCCATTCAGCAATTCATCCGGGCTCCCGGCACCCGGCCGTGGCGGCTAATTTCGCCCCAGAGGTGCACAGTGCGATATCTCGGCAAAATACCAAGACGGAACAATGGAACACGGATCGGTTGTGTTTGATGGCATGATGGATAATTTTTGGCGTTTCAATACTACAGTTGCGATAGTAATAAAATGGCACCGTAATATGTGGAGAATGATATTCAGAAGTTGGCTGATGTAATCTGATAAGAATTCGCTGAAATGCTACAGCCTAAGAACAATGCGGGTGCACTCAAAAATAATTATAAGTACTGCTGTAGCAACGTATGTTGCCACTTGCGTGGACAAACACATCCTTGGTCCAGCAACCCTCACCGGTGAGGACCCGGTGTTTCAAGAAAAATAAAGGCTCTCTGGAATCTGGACGACCATAAGAGGAAGTAAATGTTCTTTTTTTGTTGTCTTCGAATCTGTCTATCACCGGTTGTTTTTTGTGTTTGTAATGTCACTGTTTTTAGTTTTTTTTGGTTGAAAGTTTATTCGCTCATTTGTTATTGTTGTCAAGTTGTTGGTCTTATCGTCGGAATGATGAAACGGTCTGAACAGCAAGAAAATACTCAAGAAACAAAGAATTCTGTCTGTTTGTTTTTTGAAAGGTGTATCGTGGTTTATAAATGTTTTTCCCCATCTCAATTAAAAGAAATCGCGTGTGGTTCAGTGCGGTGATGTCAGAAAGCAATTTCGAATCGGATTCAGAAATTGAGACAATGAAATAAATTTTAAAACGATTTCATCTCGGTAAAATGATTTCAATGTGCCAAAATTTGTTCCCAATCAATGGGCATTACGCTTTATATCGCTTGTTTTCTGCGAAAGAAATTAAAGAATCGTGATTTTTCCAGTTTTGGTCGTGTTTCTGTCAGCAACAAACCGAGGAATGCATGAAGAGGAGGTTCGTAATTGTGAAGTTTGAACTTTTTCAAAATAAGCTTTTCAATGTTTCTCTTCTCACCGCTCAATAAACCATTCTACGTTTTTCTACCAGACCAATCCGCTGAGGTCCATCAACAAACTGCAAGACAGCGCGCTGATTGTGGCCGCAAGAAACGGTGATTTGGACCGTGTGAAACGTTTTGCGTCGGTGCTGACAACGAAACGCAATTGCTTGCCATCCGATGTTGGCCATTTTTTGGCCGGACACTGCAACAAACACGGCAAAACACTCCTACACGAGGCTGCCTATGGTTGGTTGGTGTGATTTGCTTTTTTGTAAATTTGATGATCGATTTTTGGGGGATGTAGAGGCCAACCGTAATTGTGTTCTGCGAATAATTTATCACCGTGTAGCAAGATTTATTATCAGGAGGTCACATGGATCTGGTCGACTATTGCCTGACAGCGCTGTCAATGCCTGCGGACTGCCTGAAACAGGGCGACTGGACGCCGTTGATGTTGGCCGCCGTCAGTAAGCACGATCATGAAACAGCAGTGCAAATTGTGCACCGGCTTGTGACGGCCGGGGCTGACTTGAAACGACGAAACAAGGACGGTTGGAGTGCACTGCAATTGGCGTGTCGTGTCAATAATGCTCAATTGGTCGCGTATTTGATCACAGTGGATCCGGAAGTAAGTGCACGGAGACTTGTCTTGTTGGGTTCAGTTTGAGTGGGTTCATTTTTGGGGACATTTTTTCTCATCGCGTCAACAATCGAGAAAAAGCATTGAACGTTGAGCTCTTGAATGGGCTGTGGTTGAATTTGGCTTACTGAATGGTCCAAACAGCCTGTCAGCATATCAGATTCAAACAGCAGAATGCAGAAATTGATTGTTTTTTAACTTTTCATTTTTTAGTGCAAATATCAATCATCATGTGTCATTCAATTGCAACATCAGTCTGCAAGTCGCTTGTGCACAGAGCGTGCACGCACGCAGCAACAACGGGCGCACGCCACTGCACACGGCTGCGATGTACGGCAGCGTGTCGTGTGTTCGTGCGTTGACTGCGCTGGTGCCAGCCGACGTTCAGGACAGCTGCGGCACAACGCCGTTCATGGACGCATGCCGACACGGACAGGCGCACAGTGCACGCATTCTGCTGCAGTCGCACGCGGTGAGACGCTTGTACGGTGCATCACAGAAGAACAACACTTTTATATTTTTTCCTGACCACTATTTTTCATTGTGGATGACGAATTTGGAGAAGAACAACATTTTTATATTTTTCCCGACCACTATTCCATTCAATCAGCTGATAGGCATTGCGTGCCTTCAAAGGTACGAGCTGCTTGATCAGCCCCAACGCGATACACAGAGTTCCGCATGCATACGAACGTGCGACGGCGGTGTACCGCGGTGCATAATGCCGCAAGTCAATTTTCTCCATATCCACCGACGGAGCCGCGCGCCTTCAATAGCCGGAAACGGAAAGTAAAATAAAAACAATCATGGTTTTTCGTGTGCACTGCAGTGCGACATTCGCCACCGGGACGCCGTGGGCCGAGAGCCGCTGCACGCGACGGCGGAGGCAGGCAAACTGGATGTGCTGGTGTACCTTGTGGACGAGCTGAACGTGCCGCTGGACACGGTCGATTCGCGTTCGCGAATGAACGTCGCACATTTCGCTGCCAGTGAGGGACATCTGCACATTTTGAAGGTCAGTCGCTGCAGCCGAAAAGTGAGATTGCATTGGGCGTTTTTTTGATCTGTTAGAGAAGGGCAAAGTTTTTGATTTGTTGTTTTTTGAGTTGTTGTGCTTGTGCAGTATACAGATGTGCAGGATCTGATTGGTTGGTTCAGTTATAGCGAATCAGGTTAATGTGGAGGGAGACTTTTTCAACCAGTTTCAGAATTTGAAAAACGGATAATATTTTTTCGTTTTCAGATGCTTGCTGAGCGTAACAGGCTCGATCTGCTGACCGCGTCAGCGGCACACAACCGAGCTCCACTTGATCTGGCATTGATGAAAAGGCACAATGCTTGTGCGGATTTCTTGGCTGGTTTCCGCTCGTGATAAAATCTCGAGTGCAACGGTTTTTAACTGTGATACAATTTGTTTTATTATAATCTGAATACGGATGAAATTTGCGGAATAAATGATAAATTTTTAAAAATGGCTGATGCAGTTGGTTGATCTGAGGTATCAAAATCCACGCTTTCGAGGCATTGTACTTTTTCTTCGAAATAATGTGAAACAAGGATATCATTGCACAATTCACTTAACTTTCAGATTTCTCGTCGCTACTTTCCAATTGTTCCTTTTGCAACGAACTTTCGCACTTTTTCGAAAACAATGCTTTAATAAAACAAAGCTCAAAACAAACACAAAGCGAATCGCCGATGGACCCACTGCGTCCGTTCTTCCTCGGCGCCGCCGCCCCGTTCCCGGCAGCCGCTGGCAACGCCGCTCTCTGGCAACAGGCTGTGCCGATCTCCAGTGCACTGCAACTGCAACAGCACGCCGCTGGCACACCAGTCACTGTGAATGCCGCTCAGTTTCAAGGTTCGTTTTCAATGAACGTCGAAAATGAGAGCAGCTTCCATGGATTCGGATGAAGTGGCACGTTCCGAGCACGGCCACGATGTGTCGTGAATTAGCTGGCAAGCTGATTGGTCGCATGGAAAAGCGGTCGCCACAAATGCAGCGCATTTCCGTTGCAGACGTAACGTTGCACGTTGCTCATATTCGTCTGTTTTCTTGTAAACACGATTGATTTTATTCGGTCGCCGAGACGAGGCATTCTCAAAAACAGTCATACTGCACAACGATAGCCTGATTCTTTTTGGCCGATTCGCAACATCGTGAGTAAAAACGTTAAAACAAATGAAAAGAGTAAATAAAACAAAAAAGCATGAAAAAAATTCATGAACAATTTCATTGGCCGAAAGACAGTGTGTGGAGAGGATACATTGTAGGCCTGCAGCGAATGAAACAGTGACTGATGCGTGAGAGTGCATTGCTAACAGCCGCATTGCAGGCCTGCAAGCGCAGATGCTCCTGAACGCCCAAGCACAGCTCGCCCGTCAGCAGCTCGTCCAGCAGCACCTGCACCAGCACCAACTCGCCCAGCAACACCAACAGCAACAGTCGAACCAGCTGGCTGCCATGGCCGTCGCCGCACAGCAGGCGCAGTCGCCTCAGGCGCACCTCGCACATTTACCGCAATTGCCACCGCACAGCGCACAGCAGCCGCCGCAGATGCTGCTGCCACCGCATGGCTTAGGTCAGTCGGGTCGCTTGTTGTTGTTCTTTACCGCAACTGCGGCTGTCAGTCGGTCGTGCGCGCGGTGGACGCGGCTTTTTTTGCAGCGACGGTTTTGATCAGCACAAGTTTCAGTTGAAGACAAACTTTACCTTTTCACAGGTGATTTTTGATCCGGTTGATTTGAATAGAGCGCGCTGATTGGTCCAACGAGTCGGATGCAGCTAATCAACGATGGCATTGTGTGTGGTTTTTTTGACTGCTGAAAGCCGATCAGTTGCAATGTGTTGTGGTGGCAGTGGCAGCAGATAAAAAGTGTCGATTGGCATCTTGCGGTCACGCATGTATACGTAAAAGTGTCACCCCGCACGCAACCGACAAAGAAGACAACTGACGTTAAATAATGAACGATCGTTTGTATTTGACTTGCAGCATTAGCGCAGTCTCCGCAGCCTCAACTGATGCTTGGCGCAGTGTCCACGCCAACGCCAATGTCCACGATCACCACGCCCACGCAGTCAGCGTTCAGTGGTGGCATCGTGCACCCGCCAGCTAGTCAACTGACGGCAGACGCCATGCCAAACGCCGACGCCGCGCAGACGCACACCGTCTCGTCGCAGCCGCAGATTCAAAGCACTGTCATTTCGGTCTCGGTACGTTTCTCGGTCTTTCGGGCTGTGTGTGGTGTTTCGGCCATTCAAACCACTGACAAACTGTAACTCATAGGGAACTCGCCGACCGGCTCCTTCTGAATTTGCCATACTAATTGGTACAACCAGCTAGCTCAACGCACCCAATCGGCGTGCCCAATTCAAATGCCACGATGCGAAAATGACCTGTGTTTTGACAGTTTGACAAAAATTGTCTGTTTTGACGCAGAAATACATCTTTCCAGTGGCCGGTTTGACAAACTGTAGCTGCTTGTTTTTTATTTTCAGAGTACCGGTTGGTCGGAGCACAAAGCGCCCGACGGTCGCACGTACTACTACAACGTCAAAACGCAGGAGTCACGGTGGCAGAAACCGGATGAACTGAAAACGCCGGCGGAGGTGAGAATGGGTGCTTTTGGTGTTCGAATTCGTCGCAGTCGCATTGTAAAACTTTTGCTATCAGCTGATATTCGCTGATTTGGAATTTGGTTTTTTTGATTGAGCCAACCAGCTCGATGCACTCAAATCAGCAGGTCAGGTTCAAATGCTAGAACGCACAAACTGCATACGCGCTTCAGTGTGACCACATGCTGCCTCTTCACGTTCCTTGGTGTTCATTTTTTCCAGAAACTACTGTCGACTTGCGAATGGCGTGAATACAAAACGACTGAGGGCAAGCCGTACTACTACAACACGAAGACGAAGGAGTCCGTTTGGAAAGTGCCGCCCGAACTGCAAGAGATCAAAGGTGATTATGATTGCTGACAGATTTGATGAGCGTAATTTGCTGTGTCTCTCTCATTGTTCGATCGAGTCTTGCTCTCATGAACATCGCAGAGCCACTCAAATCAACCAAGCTGTGTGAAGCTTTCTGCAGTTCGACATGGCCACCATCAGATCCTGAATATGTGTGGTGGACCAGACCCGTGTGCGACTGTGTGATGAACCGTGGGCCACTTGCCACCACGCGGTGCGCACTCCTAAAGAAGAATTGCGGTAATGCGCGCCACATGATCGCAGCAGGGGCCCCACGGTTAACCAGGCCGTCGCACGGCTACGGTGTGAACTTACATTGGCGAGCGATGTCTGTGCCAAATCAATTTATCAATTTACAAACAATTTACAAATTTGCCAAAATCAATTTACAAACAATTTCATTTTGCAGACAAAATCGCTGCGCTCGACAATGAGGCCGAGTCAACAACAACAACGACGACGACGACGACAGCAACAGCAACAGTGCCCTCCTCCGTGTCGTCAGGCCAGCTGCCCTCCACTGCCACCACCAGCACACCCACCCAACCGAGTGCCACTATCGAGCAACAACCGCCACAATCACAGTCGTGTCTCATCGAGCAACAGCCAGACACCAACAGCAACTTCGTCCAGTTCGGCCCGGCCAATTTGCCAGCGAACATCGCCGCGCCAGCACCGCCAACCACCAGCAACCGGTCAGGGCCGTCCAGTGAACTGGAGAAGGCGATGCAGGCGACCTTGGGCGCACTCGCTGCCGAACAGCCGATGGCTGCTGCTGCCGTTGCCGCGCATGCTGCGGCGCTGTTAGTGATTGCGGAGGGGGGTGTTTTCAGTGCTGTCGGTTGTTTGGTGCTTCTTTCTCGCAGTTTAGCGGGTGCAAAACCGGGTATACTTTGCTGTAGTCCTGGATCTGCAGACCGTTCACTGGGTTGTAGCGGTGCCACGAACCAATACACCGACATACAACCGACCACAAACAAAGGTCGCCTGGTGGTAGCGCGTTAGACTATTGTTCGGGGAATCGAGCCCTGCCGAGGGGTGCACAGGCATTTAATGGGCGAGAAAACTCGATGGACACCCCACTCGAGACGGCGTTCTGGTTCTGTACGCTTTTCTGGATTGGCCCTGGCTAAATACATCGCCTAAAATCCCCAACAACAACAAATTCATTAGTTTTGTTCGCTGTGCTCCATTACTGGTCACAGTTCATGAATTGTGTCACGCCAAACAAAAGGCAAGTCATTCGATTTTTGGCCGATTTTTCAGTGAAGCACAGAACGACGCCGAGAAGCAGGCGGTGCACCACGGACAGCAACACCAACGCCCCTCGATATTTATCTACGCCGACAAGAAGGAAGCAATCGAGGCGTTCAAACTGCTGCTCAGAGATCATGTGCGTTTCGCAAATGAACGAGAAAGACGATTCGGAGTTTTTTGTGAAACTAGCAGTTGGCCTGTGCCTGCGGCCCGGATTAAACAAAACATATTTTTGATTTTGAGCTGCTTTAAACCGCTGTTGTAGGTAAAAAAATAATCCTCATCGGTTTAAATGCTGCTTTCTGCTTTGGTAAAGTCATGTGTTTGAATTGATTCAATTTTGCAGTCATCTGCATTTCAGAAAAACTATTGCATTGCAGGACATTGCCAGTAACGCAACGTGGGATGAGGCACTGAAGAAAATCCAACGTGACCCTCGGTATAAATCGCTCGCAAAAATGTCCGAAAAAAAGCAGGCGTTCAATGCGTATAAAACGCAGCGAATCAAGGAAGAACGGGTAAGTTGCAGGGTTGTTTTCGATGGTTTGCTTGCTTTCTATCTTCGGACCAATGAGTGTCAACAAATCGCGCAACCGAAATGGCAATCTTGTTTTCTTGATTTCACATTTGCTGAACGTCACTTCATTGCTTGAATCGTCATTTTCACAAAAATATCATTCAATCTGAAGTTTATCCAACTGCTGCCGCTGCGCGCGCTCTCTGTTCAGTTGTTTCTGTTGTTCGTTCGTCAGCAATCGAATGCCCTCTTCTCGCTCCAACTCTTTGCGTGTGTTTTCAATCAGCGTCTCTGAATCTGCGTTTGCTTCATTTGTTTCTGCTTCCACTCGCTGGTACGTCTCCACAAAGCTGTAATGAGAAAAGTACTGCCTGAGTTTAATTGAATTGAATTGAACTGCTGGACATGATAATTAAAGGACTCAGTTTGTGTGATTTCTGTCAAACCAAAAAACGGTCATTCAAAAAATCAACGTTTCTAAATGCAATCCCAACCGTTGCGAAAGCGACGTGTGATCGTATTGAGCAAGATCGATTGGTTCTTCCAGTGAGCCCACTGCACCAGCAGAAGACTCGTCGGAGATTCTTGCAGCAGCCGGAAATCTCGCATAGAATGCTCTGAAAGGGAAAGAAACTCAATTCAATAAAGCGCGACAATAAACGTTGAGTGCTAAACGACAATAAACAATAAACATTTTTGGAATGCTAAATTTTTGGAATCGGTTTTGGAATCTTGAAACTTGAAAAAAACCACGGCAACCGTGAACGCACGCCCTGATTTCGTCCTCCGCGTAAATCAACTGACGCAGCGACCGTTCTTCGTCGACCGGCAGTTTGCGATTGTACTTTGGCTCGTCGATGGGCGGGTGACACGCGTAAATGTCGAACCAAACCGGTCTGTCTTCGTAGTTGACGGCGCCCGACCGAAACAAACCGAGCGATCTGCAGAAATGGGCAAACAATCAAACAAGTGAAGGGGTTCAAGATCAAGTTCTAAGTTTTTTGAAGATTTATAAAGTTTTTAACGCCAAAAGAATAAATAACAAAACAACTCATCAGGTTGATTGTCGATCGGCGAAATTGAAACAATTTTTTATTTTCACTGACCGGAAAAATATCGATCCGTATTTATGAAGGCGCGTTTGCGCCATTTTATTTGCTGCGTTTATTTTGCTGAGTTGAATGAAGTTGAATAGAGTTATTATAATTACGCAATTTTTGAAGTTCTTGTTGCAAATTTGTTTGTTTTCTTTCTTTTCGTTTCTTTCTTTTTTCTTTCTTTTTTCTTTCTTTTTTTCCAGTTTTGTTTTTTTTACGGCAGAGACACGCACCTCCTAGTCTGGCACGAATCGGACCATCATTGAACAAAGTGAACTTGAAAAAGCAGGGGTTGCGCCTTTTCAAAACAATCGACCACATTCATTGCATTACTTTGCGAGCAGTACACCAAAAATAAACAACACTGGCATCCCCATATCGCAAAAGACCACCGTTCGAAAGAAATGCCACAAATAGAAACAATATAAATTCTTTGCAGGACGAAAAACGGCTGGCGGTGAAACGCGCGAAAGAGACACTGGAGCACTGGCTGCAGTGCACCGAGAAGATCACCTCAGCGACCACGTATCGCAGGGCGGAGCAAATATTCGCACACGAGCCGACATGGACCGCGGTGCCGGACTCGGCGCGTCGCGAGATCTACGGCGACGTGATGAAGTTTTTGAGCATCAAAGAACGGGTTGGTCGTGTTGAAACTTACCACTGACTTTACTCACTCGGATGTGTTTCAATGTGATGCATTGGTTACTTTACTTGTGAAGTTACTCAATCGCCAGTCAGTGTGCTGGATTCCCATTTTGTCGAATTTGTCGAGTTCTCTGAATGTGTCGATTTGCTCTCTTTGCGTTTTTCAAGAATTTCTTCCTCCTGTCTGTGCAGGAAGAAGCGAAACGCTTACGGACGCGCAACGTGAAGGCGTTAGCGGACATCCTGGAGAACATGGAGGACATCGAGTACCGCACGACGTGGTCGGAGGCACAACGTCTGCTGATGGAAAACGAGGAATACGCAAAGGACAAGCAGTTGCAACGTGCGATGCGTTCAGTCATTTCAGCTGATTTTGCGCTCGAAAGCCTATCACTAATCTTGTCCACTGGAATCTCTTTTCAGAAATGGACAAGGAAGACGCGTTGATCGTGTTTCAAGAGCACATGAAAACACTCGAAAAGGAGGAGTCGAAGGAGCGAGACATGGAGACGCGACGGCAACAGCGACAGCAGCGAAAGAACCGTGAGGCGTTCGCAGCGTTCCTGCAGGAGCTGCATCACAAGTGAGTGTGTATGCTGAATTTCTTGCTACAAGAACGAATCGCATGGCGTGCTGAAGCTGGATTTTTTTGGCAAGTGAAAAGTGATACCAACAAGTTGACATAGCGCAAAGCCATAAAACACGACGAATACTTGCTGTCTTCCGTAACAGTCAAACATTGAAACATATGCGATTCATGTTATTCTGTTTGGCATTTGAAGCTGGCTTTAGTTGTATCGAGCTCATCAGTTCAATCACTTCAAAAGCAGCCAATCTCCTGATTACTTGCTTTTTATTATGTGTAAGAGATTTTGTTTTGTTGTGTTGTGTTGTTTGTTTTTGCAGTTTCTCAGCATTTATCGGTGTCAACATGCTTTGCAGAAACGTGCTGAACTCAATGTCACTGTGGTGCGAGCTGTATCCGGTGATCAGCGCAGATCAACGATTCTCAAATTTACTCGGCCAGCCCGGATCGACTCCCCTTGATTTGTTCAAGTTCTATGTGGAAGATCTGAAGGCGCAATTCAGCAAAGACAAGCAGACGATACGCGAAATGATGAAGGTTTGTGGTTCTCTGCTCTTTCAATATGACAAAACTCATTGTCTATTTACTAAAAGCTGCAAGTAAACCTGTTTTTCGCTTTGGTGATATTCTTAAACAAGAAAAACTGGTTCCTAATTGAGTCCATAACCGTAGCACGTGTACAATCGTATTTTTTTGCAAAACCACTCGAACTACACATTACAAATAGTTAGTTAGTAGTATGCTTGATAGTGACAGATAATCAGTCACCAGTGACGGCTGTGCGTGGGAGAACTGGTACCCGGAAGACTGATACTTGGGGAACTGATACCCGGAAAACTGATACTTTTTTTGTTCGCGTGCCGGTTCCGGAAACCATAAGGTACCAAACTCCGGCGGAAACGGGCAATATTGCTCCAAGCCCAATTTACCCTCGGCTCTGGAGTGAGTAGACCATTAGTTGTTATCGGTCACTTTCGTTTTTTCATTGTGTGTCTTGTCCGCAGCGGGGCTCGAACTTTCCACCTACAGAACGGTAGACGAAAGCTCTACACCTGCGCTACAGACGCGACAAAATACTTAGGAGCAACGGTTTCTCAGTGTGCGATGTTTATTAACGAGTTGCAAATAATTGGTAAATAAATCATAAAAAATAGTCACACAACATCACAAAAGCTTTATCAATATGGCTGAGAAAGTAAATTGCACTGTTGCTGAGGTTTGCGGTGTCCACAACAAATGTCAAAATGTCCATGTCCAAAATGTTGTCCGGCCAGCTTTATTCAAGCTGCTACAACCAATTTCCGCCACCAACACCGTTAGTGCCGCCGTGTGCAACGCTACGAGGCCGATGCTGAGCCAGCCGACTGAGTTCAACCGAATCGGCTGTTGATGCTGTTTCTCGTCCAAGCTGTCATCGCAATCACTCCCATTGTTTTCAGTCTTCGTTCTTCTCACGCCACGCCAACCGTATCGGTCATAAATGTATTTCAACACATTCTCGTGCGCATTGGCCGCTTTGTCAATGGCGGTGATCCATGATTTCCGCGTATGTACACTGTACATGAAGCCGAGCAAGTCCGTGCCAAGCTCTTCCAACTTCACCGAATGCCAACAGTAAAGGTGCTCGAGCACCGCAAGTTCAAGCGGATACGAAGCGTGGTAGAGGAAAAAGTAGTCGCCTGAGCGCAACACTTCGTTCACTTTGCTTTGGTTAAGCGGTAAACCAAAAGGCATTTGCAGCGGTGGATTTTTGATCATCGCATTTCGAAAACTAGCATCGTTTTCTATCAGTCTATTGTACCGGTTTAGAGAACCAAGACCGTCTGATTGAATCAGTCGGATGCGTCCCTCCGATACTGCACGAGTCATTGTTTCGTAATTATAAAACGGCTCCTTTGCGTCGGTTTCAAGATCGTTAGATTACAGCGGCCGGTAAGTTTGATGAAATTGCGCATGGTCTGCATTTGGGTTTGAACAACTTCTGGAATAGAAGTTTTGAACGTCGCAAACGATTGATGGATTGGTCGCAAGAAAATTTGGTGTCCGATAAAAACTGTTTCAAAATAGCTGTTAGCGCACTGAACTTAGAGAAGAAAGACTAGAAAGCCAGATGTTTTGTTCAATTTGAAAAAAAGGCTGTGACAACACATTATTCTAAGTGTCTTCTGGTTTGAAAATTTTTGGTGTCGCTGAGAAACATTTTATGTGAGCGTTCGAGCGGTCTCATGCGTTAGCGTAACATTCTTGGTCTTAGCTGATAAGTAAAAAATCCATGATTTCACCTGCCAACACGCTTAAAAAGTGTCGAAAGATTACCGCAGGTTACAGTATTGTATTTGAATCTATTGACAGTGAGTCAAATTCTTGAAACCGTCGCCTGTTTGTATTCGACGAGAAGCCGTGCAAGCAGAGTGTTGCTGTAGACCGCAAGAAACAGCGCTATCGCTAGTTTGTGGACGGTGTTTGACACTGCGCTGGACACTCCTGTGTTCCAATTGATATATGCATCGTAGACCATCTTCCGAAACTTGTAGAACACGTACACAATGGCACAAAGGAGCCTGGGGCCATTTTCAAATTGTGCACTTTGGCAAGAATTCTCGGTATAGCCAGAACCTGGATCTGCAGGTAATTCCTTTCCATTCCATTTTATTTCGCGAAAAAAGCAGGAAACTCCGATAAAAAACTGCGTGAACAGCATGAAATTCGGAGACCCAATCTAAAGGTAAACGCCGTTAACAGCATAATCTCAGAAACAGCAAAAGTTTGTGACTCAAAGTACCGGTTTCTGGCGGCGAAATCATCAGCTGCAAGTGCGATGAATACTCGAAACTGGCCCCAGAATGTTTTGGTGTACATATCGTAGTACGATCGAAACGAGCCAACCGTGTTGCGGTGCGCGTAAACAGCGACCGAATTAGTAATCAGCATACTCGATGTTCCGAACACAATGCGATCAGCTCTGTCTTCAGTGACGACCCAATAACCTGCCATAGAATCCACTTCTCCAGTTTCGAGAAGTCGAAATGTTTCATTATAAGCCGATGTAGTGTCGGTTGCCGTAATTGGGATTAGTTCAAATGGGATAGCAGCGGCATCGAAAATAAAACGTGTCCATTCAGCAATCCATCCGGGCTCCCGGCACTCGGCCGTAGAGGCTAATTTCGTTTCATAGGCGCACGGTGCGATATCGCTCGGCCAAATGCCAAGACGGAACACGGATCGGTTGTGTGGCCCCCGTGGCATGATGGATAATTTTTGTGCCTTTCAATACCACTGTTGAGTACAGTATTTTTTTTAAACCTGTCACTTGTTTGGTAGAATACGCAGGCGCAGGCCGAACAACTGAAATAAAAAAGTAACTAGAATCCGGTTTGATTGGAGAATCCAAAACTAGAGGTGCACGGGAGCCATTTTCATGCCTGTTCCTGGTAGGTAGCCAAACCTGCTCTGGTACGTGAAATTGCTGAATGGATGAAAAATAGATGATTTCTTCGACTGGCCGCTCAAAATTTGAGGTAACCTGGTAGATGATGCCTGTTCCAATGCTTGTTCCGAACGGCCAACATGCCTGTTCCTGGGTAGGCGTCGGAACAGGCATAACAGGCTTCCGTGCATGTCTGTCCAAAACCCCATTTGTGGCGAAATATGTCGTTTTTCTAACCGAATACCGTTTCTCTCGTTTTCGCGGGTTCTGTATTTTGCTAAAAAGGTGACCGGTTGAAAGAAACGTGCTCTAATAAAATGGCACAGTAATACAGGGTGGGCCAAAAAAAAGGTTCCAATTCTAAAATGCTCTCACTGGCGTGTGCTAAGGTGTTTAGAGCTGAAAATTGAAACACCTGTTAAAAAACATTTGGAGGTTTTTCTGACCAAATTTTTTTACGGTATGTTGCCCCTATCACTCACTACAGCAGAATATCTGAAAAACATGAAAAATCGACAAATGTGGTGCAGAGGGTTAATTTAGCTGTAACAAAGACCAAATGATGAACGTTGGTAACAACCCGAGTGTTCAGAACACAAAAAAAGATGAAATAAACAATACGCACATACAGTAGCTTGTAAATGCCGAATGCTGAATTGCATTTGAACCGTCTTTGATCAACCTGATGTTTCACTTCGAGTCTGAGCGTGCGTGAGCGGTTCTGCCTTGAACAGATGCGACTTTATCTTTCCAGATGCAAACTGTTTTTTTTCTTTTTTTAATTTACACAATTTGCCACTCTGATACAATATTTTTTACCATAGCACTGGTTATTTTCTGCAGTGAAAGATGCAATTCCATTTTCAGTCGTTGCTGCCATCATGGTTAAGTGGACGGCAGAGAAGCGAGTCTGATCTGCCAATTGGTGCAAACATGCGAATAACTTTTTAATAGTGGTTCGGCAATTTGTACAAAATTCAATTTTACCCCGCATGGCGATACATCAGTTCGGAAGTCCGTTTTTGAGCAATGATAAACAGTGAATTTGTGGATGAACGTTGTTTTTTCGTCAAAAACCGCTATTTTTTGAAAATTTCACTGTAAAAAATGAACAGAGACGTCTAAACCAAAAAGTTTTGATCACAAAAAACTCTCAAAGTGTTCTAACAGTGTTCCAAATTTTAAGCCATGAGGTTCTTGTTACAGCTAAATCAACCCTCTGTGTTTCTCCACATTTGTCGATTTTTCATGTTTTTCAGATATTCTGCTGTTTTGAGTGACAGGGGCAACATACCGTAACAAAAATTTGGCCAGAAAAACCTCCAAATGTTTTCTAATAGTGTTCCAATTTTCAGCTCTAAACACCTCAGCACACGCCAGTGAGAGCATTTTAGAATAGGAACCTTTTTTGGCCCACCCTGTATTTGAAGAGTATTCAAAAGTTGGGTGATGTAATCTGATCAGAGTTCGCGAGTGTTGCGGCCAAGGTCGCCAGTGTGAACAATGCGTGTGCACTCAAAAATAATTATAAGTGCTGCTGCAGCAACGAATGTTGGTACTTGTGTAAATTTGCACAATCTCTTTCACGGCATCCGGCTACACTGGTTGCCTAACTCGGCTAAACGTCGCTTCCGACAATTAAAGTTAGCTCACTCTTGGATTAAATATAAAATCTCGTGGAGGTGGAAGTTCTTTGGTCATGCAAGTGCAGCAAACAGATACTATATATACGTGACGGTTTAAACCGTCCAGTCAGTAGCGGAAAGAAAAAATATTAACTTGAAATTCAGGTTTCAAATGATTTAACGCACAAAATGAAAAGTCAATTATGGCAAGCAGATTAAGATCATTTGCCAAAACATTTCCCAGTATAATTCTGAAAGACGGTCACAACTGTCACAAAAAATGCAATATTTTTTATTTCTTTTACTGTGTTTATCCAAGAATCTGGCAAAACAGTTGAGACAGACACGACTTTCGAGCAGTTCAAACAATTGCTGAGGTTTGCGGTGTCCACAACAAATGTCAAAATGTCCATGTCTAAAATGTTGTGCGGTCAGCTTTATTCAAGCTGCTACAACCAATTTCCGCCACCAACACCGTTAGTGCCGCCGTGTGCAACGCTACGAGGCCGATGCTGAGCCAGCCGACTGAGTTCAACCGAATCGGCTGTTGCTGCTGTTTCTCGTCCAAACTGTGATCGCAATCAGTCCCATTGTTTTCAGTCTTCGTTCTTCTAACGTTACGCCGACTGTATCGCTCAAAAATAAATTGAAACACATTCTCGTGCGCATTGGCCGCTTTGTCAATGGCTGTGATCCATGATTTCCGCGTATGCACGCTGTACATAAAACCGATCAAGGTCGTGCCGAGTTCTTCCAACTTCACCAAATGCAAACAGTGAACGTGCTCAAGCACCGCAAGTTCAGGCGGATACGAAGCGTGGTAGATGAAAAAGTAGTCGCCTGAGCGCAATACTTCGGTCACTTTACTTTTGTTAATCGGTATTCCGAAAGCCATTTGCAGCGGTGGATTTTTGATCATCGCATTTCGAAAACGAGCATCGTTTTCTATCAGTCTATTGTACCGGTTTAGAGAACCAAGACCCTCTGACTGAATCAGTCGGATGCGTCCCTCCAATAATGCACGAGTCATTGTTTCGTAATTATAAAACGGCTCCTTTGCGTCGGTTTCAAGATCGTTAGATTATAGCGGTCGGAATTCGGAAAGTTTGATGAAATTGTGCATGGTCTGCATTTGCGTCAGAACAACGTTGCAAAGGTCAAAGGATTATTAATGGATTTGATCGCAAGAATACAGTGTATTTGGTGTCCGATAAAAACTGTTTCAAAATAGATGTTACCGCTCAAAATTAGGAAAGAAATTCTAAAAGCTAGATGTTTTGTTCAATTGCTGTCAAATTCAATACGCATTAGAAATACAGTGATTTGTGGCTCTTTCGCGGAGCGAAAACAATTTTAGAAAAAGCTGTGAAAACACAATTTTTTTGCGATTTTTAAATGTTTTCTGGTCGAAAATTTTTAAAATTTTCAAAAATTGGTGTTTAAAATTTTAGGTGTCGTCTAAAATTTTAGGTGTCTCTGAGAAACACTTTATGTGAGCGTTTGAGCATAAGCGTAAACGTAACATTCTTGGTTTTAGCTGACAAGTAAAAAAAACCATGAATGTGTCGAAAGATTACCACACGCAGGTTACAATATTGTATTTGAATCTATCGACAGTGAGTCAAATTCTTGAAACCGTCGCCTGTTTGTATTCGACGAGAAGCCGTGCAAGCAGAGTGTTGCTGTAGACCGCAAGAAACAGCGTTATCGCCAGTTTCTGGACGGTGTTTGACACTGTGCTAGATACTCCTGTGGTCCAGTTGATGTATGCATCGTAGACCATCTTACGAAACTTGTAGAACACGTAAACAATGGCACAAAGGAGCCTGGGGCCATTTTCAAATTGTGCACTTTGGCAAGAATTCTCGGTATAGCCAGAACCTGGATCTGCAGGTAATTCCATTCCATTCCATTTTATTTCGCGAAAAAGCAGGAAACTCCGATAAAACTGTGTGAGCAGCATGAAATTCGGAGACCCAATCTAAAGGTAAACGCCGTTAACAGCATAATCTCAGAAATAGCAAAAGGTTGTGACTCAAAGTACCGGTTTCTGGCGGCGAAATCATCAGCTGCAAGTGCGATGAATACTCGAAACTGGCCCCAGAATGTTTTGGTGTACATATCGTAGTACGATTGAAACGAGCCAACCGTGTTGCGGTGCGCGTAAACAGCGACCGAATTAGTAATCAGCATACTCGATGTTCCGAACACAAAGCGATCAGCTCTGTCTTCAGTGACGAACCAATAACCTGCCATAGAATCCACTTCTCCAGTTTCGAGAAGTCGAAATGTTTCATTATAAGCCGATGTAGTGTCGGTTGCCGTAATTGGGATTAGTTCAAATGGGATAGCAGCGGCATCGAAAATAAAACGTGTCCATTCAGCAATCCATCCGGGCTCCCGGCACTCGGCCGTAGAGGCTAATTTCGTTTCATAGGCGCACGGTGCGATATCGCTCGGCCAAAAGCCAAGACGGAACACGGATCGGTTGTGTGGCATGATGGATGATTTTTGTGGCTTTCAATACTGCAACTGTAATATATTTCTAATCAGTTTGATAAATCATGAGAGTAATATTCGAAAGTTGACTGAAGTAATCTGGTCAGAGTTCGCGAGAGTCGCGACCTGAGAACAATGCGGGTGCACTCAAAAATAATTGAAAGTACTGCTGCAGCAACGGATGTTGTTACATGTGTAAATTTGCACAAACTGTTTCGCGGCACCCGGCTGGTTGTGTGACAAACATCGCTTCCGATAATTGAAGTTAGCTCACTCTCGGATCAAATAGGAAATCTCGTGGAAGTTCTTTGGACAAGCAAGTGCAGCAAACGGATAAATACGTGACGGTTTAAAGCGTCCAGTTAGTTGCGGAAAAAACTATCAACTAGGGTTGCCACGAGACATGTCTCGTCTCGTCATTTGTCTCGCTCGGACCCATTTTTGCTGTATCGTGTATCGTCTCGTCTCGCCAAATTCTCAAAATAGGCGTATCGTGTATCGTCTCGTACAATGACTTTGCGTATCGTGTATCGTCTCGTCTCGTGACTTTGCGTATCGTGTATCGTCTCGTCTCGCCAAATTCCTGTCTCGCGGCAACGGCATGTCGTGTGAAAATGTTCATCTTTCTGTGTGTTACCTACCATTGAGCAAAAGGAAATGGTTGTCATTCTGGTCAGAAACATAGAAATTCCGAGACGACTAGATACGAAAAATTTTATTGTTTTTTTGGATTTTCTCATAGCACTTGCATGTACTTCATCACGTGACGGTCTCAGGGATTTCTAGTAACAAACGTAAAGAAAGCAGTAGAGTATATCAGATTCCACAATCAATTGCGGAGTAAATAAATGTGTGCGCTTTGATACCTCAGGCATTATTTCCAAAAAAATTCACAAATTACTTGTCTCGTCTCGTATCGTCTCTTTATTTGTCTCGCTCGGACCAATTTTTGCTGTCTCGTGTATCGTCTCGTTTCGTGACCCTGCGTATCGTGTATCGTCTCGTCTCGTGACCTTGCGTATCGTGTATCGTCTCGTATCGTCAAAAATCCAAAAATGCTGTATCGTGTATCGGCTCGTACAATGACTTTGCGTATCGCGTATCGTCTCGTCTCGCCAAATTCCTGTCTCGCGGCAACCCTACTATCAACTTGAAATTCAGTTTCCAAATGATTTAACGCACAAAAGAAAAAGTCAATTATGGCAAGCAGAGAACATCTGCCGGAATAGTTCCCAGTATAATTCTGAAAGACGGTCACAACTGTCACAAAAAAAATCTATATTTTTCATTTCTTTTATTGTGTTTATCCAGGAATCTGGCAAAACAGTTGAGACAGACACGACTTTCGAGCAGTTCAAACAATGGTTAGGGGAGGCGGACGAACAACGTTGCAGTGACATTGATTTTGGCAACATGAAACTCTGTTTCAACTCGGTATGAACGAATTCATTTCATTATTATCGTTAATAATTACCGGCGTCTGTTCATTCGTGGACATTTGTTTTCTGCTACTCTTGTAAGTGCGGAACACCAATGACATCGTTATTAATTGCAGTTGATTGAGAAGGCGGAAGCGATTGAGAAAGAACGCGAACGGGAAGAGGCGCGCAAGGTACGCAAACGCCCACTGATTCTCGCTTGCATGATCTTTTTCAGTTGTTGTTAGAAAACGAAGATTACTTTTATCTAAACTACTAAAACTGTAACTACACTAAGTTAGTTGACGTAAACTCGCGTTCACAAGTTGGACTTTAAAAATGGCCTGACCCAAAATGTTTGATTTCCCGCCCTTGAACGGCTCATATCAGGACGTCGATTTTGAACGCGATTTTACGGTATATTGTCCGCTTATGTATGTGGTCGTAAACCATCTTTAAAAAAATAAAACGCATATCTATCGAACGATGGTGCAGCGCAAACGTCTCGCGAGCAGTTTCAAATCGATGCTGCGATCGTTGGCGCCGCCGGTCGATTACGACACTCGATGGCAGGAGGTGCAACCGAGAATCGCGAACGAACCGGCGTATCGCGCCATCGAACACGAAGATGAACGCGTTGCGGTGTTCAACGAATACGTGCACGCACTCGCGGTCAGCCGTCTAGTTCACTAACATATGCAGTTAGCTGATATTGGTTGGCTGGCGACCACGCGATGCATGCATTCTGTGCTGTCCGGGACGCCGCCGCCACGGCAATTCCACTGCACAGAACGCATGATGCACCACGTGGTCACCACCAAACCATTCAGGTAACTGCAGATATGATTTAGAAATAAACTGCAGACAGTTCCACTACAATCGCATTGGTTCTTGTCACGATCTTGCTCCATATCAGACGACGTAATCAGCAGGGGAAACTATTGAAAGGGGGAGAAAAATGGAAGCTATCGTGAATTTGATTGAGCTGACCCAGAAGTCTGTTCCGAATGCCGTCAAGTGGGGTTTTCCTGTGATTACGAAAAATGAAAGAAAAATTGAAAAAATGACGATTACTTTGCAGCTGTACTAATATCGTGTTGAGACTAAGCTACGACACATTTGTGCCCTGTGCAATTGTAATGATACCACATCTGATTCTAAGATTGTCTAATTAAAATTGTGCACATTTGTGTTCCAGGATGCCTGTGGCCACCACCACGGCCAGAAGAAACGCCGGAAGAAGGACAAAACAAAGAAGCGCAAAATGTCGGACTCGGTGAGCCAGCAGTCTTTTGTGTCTAATGTACAGTCTATCTTGCTAATATATCCAAATAGCTGATTGGTTGGTCATAGCACTTCTCAGCGCTGATTGGTTAGTCATGACTAATTCTCAGCGCTGATTGGTTGGCCATGAGCAGTTCTCAGCGCTGATTGGTTTGTCATTACGTCATGTTGCATATATTTTCCAGATGGACTGTACATACATTTTTTAAAAGAGCAATTTTGTCACCGTTTCCACCTTGATTATTCAGGACGCTTCACCAATGCCCCCGCCAGCCGGTGGAGAGTCGGAAGGTGAAATTGTAGCGGAAAAATCAGAGCGAAAGAAACGCAAGAAATCGAAGGACAAACGGGATGGAGATGGTCGAAAGAGCAAAGGTGACAGTGTGAATGTTCTCCTTTGAAATTCACGGATAATTTAATGTCATTTTGGTTTCGTTTCATTTTCGTTTAAATCATTGGACTGTTGCAGATCGTAAACATAAGAAACAGAGGGAACCGTCGCATGAAACTGAGGTTAGTCAAAGTGAAATGTCCGTCGATTCGCTTTGAAACAGAAGTTTTTTGAAGAAAATGACAAAAATGTTTTTTAGCTAGTATGTTTTTGCGGTTCTTCAGGGTTCGACGGTGGCGACCTCCAAACGAAGGCCATTGGTTGACGCACGCTACGACTCCGAAGAAAGACAGCTGGACGTGAGTACCGATCGAAAACAATGAGTACCGATCGAAAACAATCTATTATAAAAATCGCACTCTGATCGTTGCAAGTCACCACACACGATATTGCAACAACAGCGCGCATATAATGGATGTCCGTGTGCATTTGCTTGTTGTGGTGACTGTGCAACATTACTGTGCTATAATACCAGAGTGCAGTCTTCAGACGACGGCTTCCATGTCCATAATGTTCGATTGCAGATCTCTGGCGAAGAAGCAGTCAGCGAAGATGAACTGGAACGACGCAGACGTGAATTACTGCGGCAACTGCAGCGCGACTGATCTAACCGTGTAACATTGTTCCATTTCTTGAAGTTATTGTATAGATGCATTTTTTGGTGTGGTTGTTTTTCAGTTGTTTTCTAGATTTGGTACGCTTTAGACGATGCATTGTTGTCTCTTCACTGTTTTTTTCTTATCGTGTCGTTTTCTACAGTGATAAATACCTATCACGCAAAAGCTTTCATTGAAAAAGCATTCCGGTCCCAAAAGTCGGTATCACGAACTTTTTTATCCGGTAATAATTGTTTCTGTAGCAACAATAGTGAATTACAACAAAAAACAGAGATACCTTACCGAAAAACCAATACTCACTCACACGTCACACACGACCCAAAAAAGATAAAAAACAAGCGCTGTAACAATGAATATAACGCTAAAATTTGAACAGTAATCAAAACTGCAACAGAAAATGCGGATAGAACAAAAACAAAAAACATTAACGAAACAAAAATGGCGGTGTAAGTTTTACAATAGTGGATTTTTGCTTGTAGATTCAAGAAAGAATTGTTTTTTTGGTTTTGAATTTTACAAAACGACAGTGATAAGCCGATAATTAAAAAGCTATACTAATCACCCTTTTATCAGTGTTTAAAAGAGGTGAAAATTAAAATATGTCTCATGCCTGGTTTGAAGGTTGTAAAAAATGTTCCAATAATTGAGATAATTGTTTCCTAACATTCATTTGTGATAAAACCTACAACAGCACACTGCAAACTTGCTAACCGAACAAAACAAAACAAAGGACTGTAACAAAACGGCGGTTATTATGAAAAACTGGTAACAAAACGTGGCTGGCGGTACATTAGTGCAGTTACAGAACAGGCTGACTCGGATCGACACACCGCTATTGCTGGCTATCACAAATTCTTTTCAACTAGCAAAGCTTTGAAACATTAAAAATAGTATATCACTTGATTTCACTGCAAACAGAATTCAGGTGAAATGGAGTCATGAACTTGCAAGAGAAGTGGTGCAATTTTAGTTCAGTTTTGGTGGTACAACTCCGATAGAACGGTCATGCCTGATGCATCGCATTTTTGTGTGACACATGACCGTGACAGTGACATTCGATAAATGAATTGATACAGCAGTGAAGACAGAACATGAAATGATCTTGTTATCCTTTTACCTGCCTGACACAAAACTACACAAGATTAACCAGCTCAAAATAACAGCGTGTTCTGACGCAAGCCAAACACCAAAAAAACAATAAAAACGGAAACAGCTCTGAAACATTACTACAAACAGCCAAAAGATGTGGATAAATGGTTGAATCAAGTGTTAGTTGTTGCGTTGTGGCTGCAATTTAACGGTGGTATAGTGTGGTGGCGACAAGTATTGTTTCGAAAAACAAACAAAGCAACAAGACAAATAATTGTAATAAGTTTTTGAAAAAACAACTTAACAACAACAAAAATGTATATCTCCGATAACAACTGCGACCAATATGCAAGCCAAAGCCGGATACCACTCTCGTAACGCATACCAAGATTATTACCGTATTTAAATGACCGTACACCACGACTGAACAACCCTCAATCATATACACAGTGTAACTGTTTTGCTAAAAGAGCGCCATGGGCGGCGCAAGCGTATACAGTAGGCGGCTGACTATAACAATCGTAATTTGAACGCTAATTCGTTTGATACAAACTTTTTGAAAACGCTACGAAAGGGGGTAGGGGCGAAACTGGGCACTGCCACGAAACATTATATGCACACATTCGCTCAATCTTTTTTAAATACAAACAAGCCAACCGATATTCGATCACACACACACATGAAACTCAATTTCCGTGGTTTCTCACTCAAATTGCCATTTTCTCACAAACTTACAAACGCCAGACGCTTGTTTTTTTGTTTTTTGAAAACTAAAACACAAACCGATACAAAAAAACAAATTTTTTCAAACCTGGTGTGAAAGCTGAAAATAGATAAACGTACGTATCACCGAATCACAATAAATCTGCTTAAAACTCGTGTGTTGGTGTGTTAGGTGTGTATGTGCTGCTTAAATTATCGTAATTATCGTAAAAACCATAATGAATGACACGAACAAGCGTTTTTATGGTAACAAAAACAAAATAAATAACAAACAAAAACGATGGTTGGAAAGCACGATGTTTTGTTGTGTTGTTATAGTTGACCAACGAACGTAAAAATGAATAAATAACAAAAAAACTTTTTTGGGGAATTGAACAAACTTTTGCTAAAACATTTTCATTCCATCGCATCATTTCCTGATCTTGACTTGACACACACACGGGCAAACGAAAAGGTGCAACAAGGATAAAGACAAAAAACAACAATTAGTAAAAACTTTGCTTTTTAAAGACTTCAACTGTGGCAACCTGTACGAAATGTGATAACAAAACAAAGCAAAAAACGGAAAAACGAATAACAGGCATAAAATACCAGATGCTGTGTAACAATATGAAAAAAGTATTTTCAAAATGATAATAAATTCAGCTCTTGGTAAGAAAAAACAACAAACGACAGAAACAAACTAAACAACATAACGGCTCTGGTAGTTGGTGGTCTTTTTGAAAGGTGCGACCTTTTTAACCGACGTTTAGTTGATTCAAAAAGTCGACAAAAACATTACAATTACCCAAAAATCAACTCCCATGAAGCGATGAGAAAGAGTGCAGCAATAATAAATTATCACCAATATTAAAGAAAAGTAGGACCTGGAAAATGCATCAGCGAACGACACAAACATTTATCGCATTTCATGTTTCGTATTAACATTCGCATGAATGGGATTACCGCGTATGGTGTATGTGAAGGTTTCTTAGATACAGCCAACGAAAAAGATCATTTCAAAATGAAACGAAGCTTTTTGGCGGCGCTGTTTGTTTGTACATAGTTTTTTACAGGAAACAACAAGTAACAAGTGATGGTACTACCACTACTTCCCCATTCGACTCCAAAAAGTACCAACAAAATGATAATAGTAAATCGCCTTAAATACAGAACTCAACAGTGATAAAAAATCAATGTACATGTACAGACCAAAACGGAAACGAAAACAAACAAACAAACAAACTGCAAAAAACTACTAGACCGGCTACTTCGTGACGTGACAACAAGAGGACACAGATCGACTGAAAGAACTGCACAACTGACGATGAATAAAAACCAACAAAATATTTTTAGCGCCTTAGTTCCAGGCAGAAGCGCTACACACAGACACTGCATTCATTTCATGGACCCCAAATGCGGGCATACTAACACTAATATACCTGGACGAACAATACCACTTCGTGTATAAATGAAAAAAAAATAAATAAAATAAATAGTAAACCACTGTTTTGTACAGTTCCATTTCAACCCCACTTCAGCAGTGATCAACGACGCAAACAGAAACAAACAAACAAAGGACCCACAGAAAAAACACACACGACGCGACGACGACACACTTTTTGGATAGATAGGCCGAACTTATACACATCATACATGGGAACAAAAACACATCGGCAGTACCGCAATCAGAGAGACAGTCTTTGTTGTAATGTTTGTGTTCTGTTTGTTGGTAATCAATCATTTTTCAAGGAATATTATCGCGAAAAAGGCTGAGAGAAAAGCGACCTAAAACTGTCCGATAAAAACAAAAAACTGAGACAAGTGACCGGAACAATATTGGTGCCATGTTGGCAACTCCTCTGGGGCTCTGTTTCGCAATGAAAAAATATTGAACCGAACTGTTTACCATGAGAACCAAACAGAGCGGCAACCTTCGCGGAAGGTCATCATAGCCAATGTAATGACTTTTGAACAAAAGCGAATTAAAAATCATAATACCAAACGGAAAACCACAAATGTACATTCGACAATCACAGGTGTTTTTGAATTTATGTTGCGGGTCTGTTCACATAATTTAGAAAGAAAAAACCGAATTGACTGGTTTGTTTTGGGTTCATCTGTGTGTTCAATGTGCATGAGAAAAAAAGGCGCATAGTTGAAACGGCAACAATAAAACCAAAAAAACAACGAAAACGGTAAACGAGACAAGACAACCGGTGTGTGCGTGCAAAACTAAATAATGATGAACATTATGATGAACACTGTATAGCGCATAAATAGCTTTTAAGTACAGCCGTAGCATAACAAAAACTTGAAAAAAAACGAACAAACAAACCAAAAACGAACAAACCAAAACAAAACAGAAACTGAACAGAACGATTTGTAGAGAAAGCGTAAATCTCGAGCACTGTGCACTAGGAGCGTGGTGGGGCGGGGGCGGGGCCTACAGGGACATGCCGGGCGTCGGTGTGCTCTGCTGGTGCTCGAGGCTGCCGTGGCTCTGCTCGTGCGCGTCGAACGTCGTCGGCGACGCGACCGCCGTCGGCTGCGGTGCGCTCATGTAGCGGTACAGGTAGAGGCGGTAGTCCTTGCTGGCGAGCACCACCGAGCCGTCGTCGATCAGCGACACGTCGAAGCACTGCGCGTGCTTCACTTTCGACTCGAGCGCGTTCACGAGCGTGCCGTCCTGCTGGAAGATGGTCAGGTTGAAGTTGTTGTGGTTGTCGGCGACGACGACCTCGCCGAGGTGGTTGATGCCGACGCCGATAGGGTAGTTCGTGATGCCCTCGCCGCCGATCTGACGCACGAACTGACCCTCGTAGTTGAACACCTGACGTAAACAATGAAACGTATGCTTGATAACACCGTAATAACGCCGTTCCAGACCTGCACTGTCGAGTTTTTTTTGGAATAAGGATATCATCTGATGCTTAAGGGGGGAGGGGGTGTGTGTTGCACTCGAAAATTAAGTGACCCATCAGTTGATCCTGTCCAAAAGACCCGACAGCAAGTAAGGAACGGTATTTATCTTCACTTCAATACATCAACGTCACAATCCCAATCAATCGACAAGGCCGAATCCAAGGCAGAGACACGGTTTGCTTTCTCTATTATCAGCTTCTCTTGACCCACCTTGACCGAATGCGCGCGATTGTCGCTGACGAAGATCTCCTGTTTGTCGTTCGTGCAGACACCGTTCGGGAACTCGAGATAACGTGAACAGCTGAACTTCTGCAGCACGTTGCCGTACATGTCGAAGATGATGATACGCATCACCTGGGTAATGAACAACGAACGGTGGGCGGATGATTGGGTGCGAAATGGTTTTATGGGTGACGGCTGTTCATGGCCACTTGGAGATCAACCAGCAGCCGTAACTCATTCGACAAAGTTTCTCGAGTCAAACAAAGTGAAATCAGGTGATTGATTGTTTTTGAGTGATCGATATTGCATTGTTTGGCTCATTTTTTTGCTCAATTACTAAGCCTAAAACTCAAGTTTTACGACACAAGTGGTTCAAGAGGGGCACATCACTGATGAGGCCACCCCTCTTCTGCATATGATGTTGGCCAGGTCGAAATGCAGAGAACCATCCTACAACTTGGTTGATTTGAATTTGTGCTTACTGATTAGTCCAACCAGTTTGATGCGTTTCAGCTTTCAGATTCAAATATCAGAATGCAGAATCACTTTTCACAGCGTGACACTGGTTTTTCTTAAGACATTTTTCACTTTTCTTAAGACTAAGAATGGGGAACCAATCAGACCGCCCGTACGCCAACTCAATCACACCGAAAATGACTATAACCAAAAAAAGCCACAAAACCACTGCAGCAACCTTGCACTCGATGACAATGATGTGTCCCTTGTTGTCGACGCAGACGCCACGCGGATGCTGTAGAATGTTGGCGCCGAATTTTCGCACGAAATGGCCGTACTGATTGTACACCTGAATCTGGTGCGTCGGCGAACGCTCGGTCACTATGATGTCGCCGGTGACTCGGTTGACGGCAACCCTGAAATCAGCAACTAAATGGTCGTTCTGAAAGAAATTGCACCACAAAAATGATAAACGTGTGCAACTAAAACGCAATTCATGCATTGTCGCACTTGAATCTGGCACATACTGATTGGCTGCAGCGAACTAATGGGACCAATTAGATTGAAACCCAATTCAAGAACAACCAATCAGCTCGTCCAATTACCATTCGAATTGTGCTTTGTGAAATAACTGTCCTGTTTTAAGGTCAAAAGTTTTGCCGAAAACCAACCGATTCGGATACAGTAGCTGCGCATCCCGTTTACCGCACTCGCCGAACTGGAACTTGAAACGGCCGTCTTTGTCAAACACCTGAAACTTGTATTGATTTTGCATCAATAAAATAAAACATATAGCAGACACAACCATGTGCACTCTAAAATTTCTATTCAGCCCTCCTTCCTACCTCTCTAAATTAAAGTCGGATCTATTTTAGGTGGGTAACATCAACATGCAACACTGCTTCCATCTTCATTTATATTCGAATTTTTAAAACACCAATTTCCGTTCTCACCTGAATACGATGGTTGTTGGTGTCAGCAACAACGATGTCGTTCGCGGCATTAACGGCCACACCAGACGGCTCCGTGAATTGACCCTCCATGACGCCGAATTCACCGAATTTACAGTGATAGATCATCTTTTGGCGTTTGATCTGCGAGCGGGGCGGAAACAGACCACCGCCAGCGGCGACGCCGAAGCTGCCGGTACCGCCACGATTCATGTCCAGAGACTGCAACAGAAAACAAACGTTGAGCAACTTGAACGGTTTCACGACCATTTTTGTAAACTCACTGTATTGTTTCTCACCTGGACATGCCTCTCCCCATGTCTTTGCGCCACGGAGGCAGTGAACCACAATAAATTTCAGCCTGATTCCAAGTCCACTTTTTTATTGTACACCCAGTTCGCAAAATCCATCTAAAAACTGACTGTACTGAACATAAAAAACCGCTCTGCCAACCTGACTATCCGGTGGTGAATTGTACTGATACGGGCCGCCACTGTTGGCGCCAATGTCCTGCTGCAGCGGCAGCGCACCGTTCTGATGATTCGAGTACGTGTCGTGACCAGAGGACCACTTTTCGTACTTGTCATAGCCGAACGGACCCGTGACTGTGTGGTGGTGAGCGTTCGCACCGCCCATTGGCACGCCTGTCCATGAAATCAGCGCATTTGTTCACGGTGTGCACGTTCAAAAACAGTCCCAATTGGCCGAAGCAACTTGGACTCAGTCGTTTAATTTCGGTTGCACCGAACGCAGCAGTTTGCACTTCTCACCAGCGGATTGACCGCAATGAAAGTCTGACGGGCCGATTGGTCGCACAATAGCGATGCAACCAACCAGCGTGCAGGCGTTTGAATGCAATGCAGGAGTCAACATTTATCAAAAGCCTTCCAACCGTGCGGTTCGCTGAAGGCCGAGAACGGGCCGAGCGACTGCGAGCTGATGTCGAACGTGGCGGCGCCGGGCGCATCGACGGAGAGCGTCTTGGCGGCCGGCAGCAGGTTGCTGTCGCTGAACGCGTGCCCGATCGCCAGCGACTGCGGGCTCAGCTGCGAGCCGATGCCGCTCGACCGCTGCGAGTGTGCGCCCATGACCGAGGCCGGCGGCATGCCGCTGCCGTTGTTGGCGAGCGCAGCGGCCAGTTGAGCGCCGCCCGTCTGTACGCTGACCGCAGCAGCGGGTGCGCTCACGGTCAGGCCGGCCACTGATGAGGAGGAGGAGAGTTGCTGCTGGAGGCGTTGCCGTGACGGCGGGCGCCCGATCGGCGTCGGCGGCATCATGCCCGCCTGCTTCAGACCGTCCGTGTTGATGTGACCGCCTGCAATGGACATGCACATGCGCATGTGTAATGATACAGATGACAGGTGGAAACGCTCGCAAAACAAACAACAGCTACAGTCAAACGGTGAATCATAGGCAATTCGCGCTGATTCGATGCTTTTGAATTCGACACACACTGATTATTTCAAGGTTCAACCAGTGCGACGCAGCCAATCAGCATGCCAGATTCGAATGCGTTTCACAGTTTGACCGTATTTTGGAAACAATTGGTGCGGCGAAATGAAAGAAAACATGAATGGATAAAGCAGCACGAGAACGTGATTTTGTTAGCTTGGAATTATTAGCGGTGTAGTATCAGTACGACGGACGGTATTTGGGGGATTGGTGGTCAGTAACTATGCTAGATTGATTTTGCAGTGTGCGTACCCTTGACGTATCCGAACGCGTTCATGATGGCCGCTCTTGCCTGCTGCGACGGTGTGGCAACAAAGTCAATGTCGCACAACGCGGCGAGGTGCTGCGTGTCCGGCTCGTAGTTGCTTAGGATCACCTTACAAAAATAGCACAGAACTTGACACTTAAACTTAACATCGTTTCGTTCGTTCGTTGCCCGTGCCAGCCTTCATCAACTCACCATTTGAGAAATTTTGGGAAAAATTCGAGAGAGAAAAGTGAGTTCACGATTCGGTATGAGTCACCTGTAAGCGCGTCTCGAGCAACTGCTTGAACACCAACACCTCGGCCGGCGACGCATAGCGCAGCAGTCGGTTCGTGAACTCGATAGTGTGCGACAGTTTGTCCGTCGTCTGTTGCAGTTTCTTATCCAGCTGTTGCAGGTGCATCTAAAAAATTGGACAGTGCTCGTTACGTTAATCGAGAAAGCTGATTGGCCGGTAACTCGCATGATCCTGGATGGAATCACCAATCAGAGCGTCCAATAACAACTTTCAGTTTCAGCTGCTTGGTTGGTGATCACGTGACGGATGCTTTCTGTGCAGGAGTCCGCCTCCACAGCAATGCCTGCACAGAAAGCATGCATCACGTGATCACCAACCACCCAATATCAGCTGATTGCCCATAATTCAGTTCTACAGCAAATGTCGCGTTCACCGACGCACGCAGCGCCCACTCCAATCGCACCTGTTTCGTCGCATACGCCTGCTCGAGCTCCTTGTGCGCGTGCGCCCGCTGCTCCTCGATCATCTGCTGCAGGTAGCGCACGGTCTCGTCGATGTCGGTCTGCACCTTTGAGATGGTCATGTTCAGGCGTTGCTGCGCGTTGTCCAGCGATTTGAACGAGCCGACGATCGAACGCTGCTTCTCGCGCGCCATCGTCAGTAGACGTTCCATTTGGTCGAGCTGGAAAAATGAAATTCGTTTCAGTGATCATTCAGTTTTGATTAAACGGTTGCTGCAGCACGGTAGTATTGTTTCTGTCTGGCTTGGTTTTCGGTACGTTGTTTGTGTTGCTCGGGAAACAAACAGAAAAACATGTGTACGATCCGAAGAACACAATCCCTCCATACATTGTCCGGCTTCGTTTTTCAATTTCCCCATTCCACACCACAATTTGACGTTTCTTTCTGAACTCACAGCCGCGTTTGAAATGCAACGCAACCCCATCAAGCGGCGACCGGGTCGCAAACGCAACCTGATACGGTTAAATTGCCTCAAATTGCCTTGCTTGACCGGAAGACGCACGAGCATCACGCATAATCAGTCACAGCCGAAAGCAGCATAAAAACATATGCTAATAAATAATTTCTTGCGGTACCCTACATACGCCTGTATTGATTGCATTTTCAGTCGCGCTTTGCTGCGGTTAAACAAATAGCAAGCGAGGAGACACAAAATGAAGCCAACGCTACGGTCATGGAACCGCAGTAACAAAGCCGCAAATGGTCCCCCACAAACACACCAACACACTCATAGCATTATCCCACAACACATGCCCATTTCGTTATGACGGCAATATTTCTGTTGTTGATAGCAGAGAAGCAGGCTGTACAGACAGCTAACTGCTTTGTATCGTTGTTACAAGCAGTGCCTTGGAAAAACCAGAAATCCATGCGAACTGCCTTTCCAAGCAACGTTTTGCAAAATCTCGCGTTCGCAATCAAGCTGCCCGAGCTGAGAGAGAGAGAGCCGTAATGCTTCGCAACAAGACACACGAGCACAACACAGCACAGCAGACAAGCTCAAGCATCAAGCTTTACAGCCACGCTATGCCATAAAACGGCGGTGCAGCTTAGTTACGCCCACGAGCGTTTCCAAGTAAACTCTCACTCACTCGAAACTCTCTCGCTGCCTTCACTCAGCCGGTCCCGAAACAACACACGGCGAAAAAGCATGTCGCTCGGTTGGCTGGTTGCTTGAAGCAATTGTAATAACAGCTTCTGGAACAAGCGCGAACAGAAACCAACCAACGAGCCAGTCAGCTGATGATGTGAAACAAGAGGCAAGGCTCGACGCGGCGGTGCTGGCCGTCCGTAAGTACGGACGGCTTTTTACGCAAGAAAAACAATATGCCATACATGCGCAATTTAGCGAGAGCGACAACATTTCCAGACAAGTTTTTGTATGATCGCGTCAAGACACACACACATACACGCGCGAATGTACCACCCCTTCAAGTAAACCACACGATTTGCCATGGTAAAAAAGTGTGAGCAAGTGTGAATTATGTGTGCGCTGCTAGCATAAACATTGCATTGAACGAACACGTTTCACACCAAGAATACTCCGTGTTTAGCTGGTTTGCGTTGTAGTGGCGACTTTTATGCTATTGCTACGGAATTTTGTGACAGATGACAAACTGCTATAAACTTGTATGCAACTGGAGCGAATACAAAGTACAAACGACACATGCCGGTTTTTTATTAGTTGAAAGATGCAACGAAAGGTGTGAAGAACGCACAATCTCTACTTCAAGTTTTTTCCTGTTTCATAAAAGAGTCACACTTTGGGTAAAACTAGCCATTGTTATGCAAAAAATACGCAGAGAAAAGTCAATGGCATTTATTTGTTACAGTTGAATGAAAACCCCTGCCTGCACACACTTTTACGCAAACCCAAACGCGTGCTGTTTGTTAATGTAATCGGCAGAAAATTTACTTTTTGGTCTTTTCAGTTCAATTTGTAAAAAAAACGAACGAAAACCAGTATTTTTGCTTGTCCCAATTTGTTCTGATCATGTTGCTGAATCCGATCTTGTACAGAAAAATGGTATAAACGTCAGTGTGAAACGTGCAGTAGTCAGCCAGCGTCCGAGCGAGCACAAAAGTCACGCCACATTTTACTACAATGTCAAAACCGAAAATGTTATGTGAAAAATAAAAATCCCGTTCATACCATATACGATGTTTGCTATTTTGCACAAAAAACGTGGTAACAATTTCCCGTAGCATAGCAATAGCAACGTAAACACTTTTTTCGCCACAGATTCTCGGATCGTATTAGGTCACAAAACCAAATCTCCCAAAAAAACTATTTATTCAAAAAATCTAGCAAATTTAATAATAGCTCTCTCAGTCACTCAGTAGACGCGTGTATACCGTTAGATGAAAATCGCTGCTGCAATTTCGTGTGACCTCTATGATTATCGAACGAACTAACATTGAAAATGAACTTAACAAAATCAACCAAACAACCAATCCTTTTCGTGTTTTTATATGGTGCTAGAGGTTTGTTGACTCTTTCGCCCAGGATCCGATGCTCTGATATTTCCCCAAAAAACACAAATCAGAAATTTCAAACCTCAACCAACGGTCCCGAGACATATGGTTGCACGATAAACAGCAATCTTGAAAAGAAATTGCGGATTGCCCTTGCTTATCTTATCTTTTTCATTTCTTTAATAAACAAGTTTTTAGTGAGCCACAAAAACAATTGGTTGTTGTTGTTCTTGCGCACTAATATTAGCACAAAAAATCACCAATCCGTATCAGCAAACCGGGCAAGAATACACGTAAAAACAAGCAGACCCAGAAAAAGTGCTGACTTTCATGAAGGAAAGATATGACAGCCTGAAAAATAATGCGTTTTTTGTGGTTTCTTTGCAATGGACACAAAACACAGACGAGTGAGACCAGACCACCAAAACGTGCGTTAAGTAAACCACAAACCGTGTTTATGCAGAATTTCAAAATTTTCGAAATTCAAAATTTCAACGTCTCACTCACAACGAATAATCCTTCGAAAGAACGCAAACGCAAAATATATTCCGGTCCCTAGTCCCACCCTGTCAAACATCGAAGCAGAAAGAATCAATTTCTCACGAAATGTCATGCCGTCCATCCGTCCCATGAGAGAAAAAGAACGAGTTTTCAAAAAAAACAATGTCAAATAAAATGTATGCGCGTTTAGCGTGTCTTAATTGCGTTTTTTCTCAAATCGTAACCAAGCACACTGCTGTCAACTACAGACAGCAGACCTCAGTCAAAACACTGCAACGATGGCTGTCCGTCACATCATCCTTTCACAATCTGTCACAACAGATCAATGTCATTTCGTTTTGCGCGCGGCTAGATTGTTTCACATTTTGAGTGATTTGCGTATGAGGAGAGGAATATCAGTTTGCATCCCCCCCCCTAAAGATGGAAACAAGCGCCTCATCATTCTTGCATAGCTACAGACAACGACAACAGACCTTGGTCTGAGTGATCAGTGCAACAAGAGCCAAATAACAAACTAATCCGGACTTGAACTTTTCGAATTTCTTTAAAAGTGATCAAAGTGTAGCCTGTTTTTTCCGTGTCGGACCGAAATGACGCCCGTTGTCATGCATAGGAGCCCCAACTTTTAGTTTGGTTGATAATTTCACGTGAAAACGGGAATCAAACAGACATTTTAGTAACGCATGAGAAACAAAATGACACAAATGACGTCATTTTGGCCTGACATAAAAAATATAGTCTATATGCTGATCATTTGATTTGAAAAAAGTTCCAAATCAGATAAATGGGGTAAAATATCGATTTTAGGATCGCTCAGGCTCGCAGTCTCTTCTCGATGTCTGTCGCTGTGCACGATGACGAGTTCAAATTCCAGTACGTGTTTTAATCAGGAGGGTAACAGGTGTTTCAACTTCCACACACACTCTTCACCCAAGCATACCTGTTTATCGGAGATGTCCGTGATCGGCTCGAACTTGTGCGTGGCGCGCGGGTGCTCGTTGGTGACGCAGTCGCGACACACCGGGATGTTGCACGTGAAACAGAAGTAGCGCAGCGACTCGCCGCGGTGCTGGTAGCATTTCACCGGCTTCACGTCGAGCGACATCAGCAGACGACGCACCTGGCGTTTGTCGAGGTCGGTCAGATCCTGCAGGCGGTGGCCCTCGAAGCAGTGCATGAACTGGTGCGCCATCACGCAGTTCGCGCACAGAAAGTTGCCGCAGTCCTGCGAAACACGTTGCGCATTGTGAACTCGTGAGTTGGGTCGGTTGACAATGGAAATTGTGAGATAGCAGCATGTCGTGAAAGTGAAATCGTGACATGCAATCAGTTCATGCAAACGGCAAGACCGAAATGGAACTGTGACTAAAATGTTGCGTATTCCGCAGTCATCCCGGACAGACCTGACAGAACGACACGGCCGTGCTCTCCTTGCTCTTGCATCCGGTGCACGTCGGGCCGCCGGCGTCCGAGCCGGACGAATTACTGTCGAGCCCGGGCGAACTCGACACGGACACAGGCGACATGCGCATGGCACTGGTGCTGGTGTTGCTGGTGTTGTTGTTGGGTGTGCTGGTGGTGTTCGTGTTCGGCGATGAGTTGCATTGTGCCGCTGAAAGTGCATTAACACTGCTGGGCTTGCGCAGTTTGCCGTATGCATTACAGACAATAAATTTTGCCGAACGACATTGTCCCCCCCCCCGCAACGGCGTACGCAGAAGGGTCGCCGCGCCGTCTACAGTCGAATAGTAACTTATGGACAATTTGAATTGGGATCACTGATTGGACAAACCGGCTCGATGCAGCCACTCAACGTCCAGACACAAGAATGCACGAAATGCGAATATTTTACGAGATGAGCTGGTCGACCAGATCACCAAAAAAGAGCAACGAACTGCCCGAAGACGCACTGCGCGCCGCCTTACCACTGGCATTGCTGGCGAGCTGCTTCATCATGTTCTCGAGTCCGTAGTCGTGCAACAACGAGTCGATGCCCATGTCGGCGCACAGCTGCGTCTCCGCCTGGCACAGCGGGCAGATGACCTTCTCCGACGAGTCGGCCGTCTTCACGAGACACTCGCGGCAGAAACTGTGAAAGCACGCGAGCACTTTCGGATCCGCGTACGCCTCCAGGCACATCGGGCACTTGGACGCGAACGAATGATTCACCGGGTCGCCGTGCGGCCCGTTCAGACCGCCGATACCGCCGCCCGTCAGAGCGCCGGCGGTCGCGGGCTGCGGCGGTGCGGGCGCATTGCTGCCGCCGGTTGGCTGAGTCGCCGGCTGATTGGACGACGGATGCGACTGGAGAGCGGTGGAGGTGACAAGGGCGAACTGAGTGGCGGCGCTCGTGGAGAGATCACTGACGAGGGGCGGCGATGGGACGCCTGCGAATAGAGGGGGAGATCAGGGAGAGAACAAAGCGCTTCAAAAGACATTTTTTGCTAAAAACCGTGCACTGTGTTATTATCTTTTATTTTGGTTCCGAGATTCAATCCGCGCACAGATAGCTACCAGCAAAGCAGTGCCCCGACCATTAGCAGCATTTCCGAACGCCCCGGTGCGCGTCGTGTCGAACAATTTCGCACTGAACGCTCCGGTCGTCTGTTGCCACGCGTGGAAATCGCCGTCACACGAGCCGGACGAGGCGCCTGCGAGCGGCGCCAAGCCACCGTGCCCAGCGGCGTCGCCGGCTGACTGCAACGGGTGCTCGGGCGGACTGAGACTGTGCAGCGACGTTAGACCGCCCAGCGGCGACGTCACTTGTGTCGATTGCTGCTTCGCCTCATTCGCCACCGACACTGCCGGCGGCGATGGACTGAAAATACGAGCAAAACATTGAATTGCGGTTGTTGATTGCATAATTCACGGTCTACTCGCATAGAGTCCAGAGTTGCTGTTGGAAAAAGATACGTTGCAGACACCGTCAGAAAAATTTTGTATAACCTCGAGTGGGATTTGAACCCACATCTCTTGGTGTACCCGACCAGCGCCTTGGTCCACTTGACCACCATGCTCAATGATTCCTGCACCTTTTCTAAAATAGACATGCGTCTTAACAGCGACTGTGCACAGCCGAAGGAGCCAAATTGCAGCAGACCGTCACCATTCACGAACCTGATTCCGGGCAGGAACGGCCCGGAGGATGGTAGCGTTGTCGCGGGACTCGGCGACGTGACGCCGCTGTCCGTAGACGCGACATTGCTCGGCGACGAGTACGAGCCGCAGAGCGCGTCGACGACGGACGCGGGCTCGACGACCGGCGTGGGCGATGCTGTGGCCGCTGTGGTACTACTGGACATGCTCGCTGGTGACACAGGCAAACTGGCGATGATGCGTGCTGGGTGATGAAAGTCACTGGTAGTGGTGTGTTCACTCTTGCTGTCGACGTTGCACCCGTGCTGATTGCGAAACTGTTGTATATTTTACAATTCCTGTGGAGACGTTGAATTCAGTAGACTGTTGGTTGCGAAAAGTGGAACTGTTTTACAGGGGTGTGGTCGGAAATTAATAAATACAACAAATACCGAAATTATTCTGCACAGCCGATTTTATATGACAATATACAATTTGTATTTTATTTATTCCTTCTTGTTGATTTCGACCCGCGAATTGTGAATGAAGTAATAATGTTGCTTGCTGCAAATAGCCACCGTTCCGTGTGTGTGTGTGTGTTTCTTAACTCTCAAAGAATTCCGACGACAGGACAGGCACAAATTGGCGAATTGGAAAACGGGGAACCTGGATTTTCAGAATTTGTTTGGTGCCGGTCCGCTCCCCTCGCACACACACAAAGCACCGTCTATCACGTTCACTCTTTGCGTCGTCGTCGTCGTCTCTCTGCTCCGTGTTCTCCCGACGACACAAGACCAAAAACGCCCGAAAGTCTCAAAATACGTACATTTATAATACAAAAAACACTCGGATGTTGTTGCTGAGGACGCGGCCGGTTTATACTGAAATGTTTTTAATGGGCAATGTGATCGTTTACAATTTTCGAGTTTACAAAATCGTAAAATAAACCAATAAATGTTGTAAAAACAGACATCAAATGTAAAAATAATGACTTTCGTACAAGGGCGAAAACAAAGATCAACAACTTTCAGGGGGTAACGGAGTGTGGCGAGATTGAGTAGTCAGTTGGGATGGGGGAGAGAGTTGACTAATGGGCTTAGCAGTAATGTTCACACGTTGCTGCCCCTGAGTGACCCCGCATACTGCCACCGTTTTACTTTGCAACTATTGCTAATGGCATTTCTCAGAGAATTATATAAACCCATTTATATTCCAAAAACAAGCGGGCATAACAACACGCCAGAAAATGACCCATATTTCATTGTTAGCAACAACAAAACAACATACACAGGACATGAACGGAATGGCACGGCCGAGGCGGTAAAAGCGAAACTATACGCATAAAAGCATAACAAACGATGAAAATGGCAGGCAGAGGCTGCTATGATGCCATGTCGCTGATAATGATTGATTTCCGTGCAATAAACTAAGTAGCGATGATCTAAGACAATCGAACAATCGAGACACTCACAAAATGCCAACGAGTACCTGCTTTCTCAAGTGGGGAAAATTATATTTGCTCTCCAACGCGGTCGGCAGGGCAGAGCATGACCACTGCCACTCTTGTTATGTTCGCAATCGTTTTCCATAAAACTCGCTTTTTGCGAGAAGTATAAAAACAAAACAAAAAACCCAACACTCCATGGTACAACAAAACACCGCAATTAACACGAAAAAAAGAAACAGTGGGCGCGGCAAGGCGCGGTAGGTAAACTTTCAAAAGAAACAAAATTCATCCAAAAACACAATTTTAATGAGACTGTGAGACCTTGGAGAGCACAAAGACGCAACAAGAGCGACCAAGAACAGCCGGATGGAACAAAGAAAACGAGATATTCACTGCACTGCACTCTCACGTCAAATTAGCAAACATTAAACGCACTCATTTTGACATGATGGCCAAGTTCAAACAAAGCCTCGCGCCAGTTTTTATGTAGCCCGGCCCGGACCATCTTCCATTCACGAGTCGTAAATCAAAAACTGCCGCGCTGCAGAAAACAGAAGAAAACAGAAAAGAGGACAGATATTGGGTGGAGAGGGGAAACCAAAACCACATGTTGGTTGTGTGAACAAAGACACAAAAACACACACACACGTGGAATTGAAATGATGACATGGAAAACAGCAGAAAAACAGGAAGTTCAGAGATTATCATCCAATAATAATGCAAAAATACAAATGATTTAGTGGTATTTCTGGCGGCAACACCCGTGCGCAACAATTTGAAACAAAAAATCTGTGTTGCAACATGTCAAGTCTCAGTTCCTGTGAAAAGCACAGTTCCGACGATAAAAATGCAACAATCCGCTTACCAAAAATCAACGCAAGAGTCATTCGTGGATCCCACAACATTTTGAGATGGCTACATCAGTCAGATTGATCAACTCTGGATGTGAACACAGATTTTCCAACAAGACCCAAACTCAGCATTTTCTTTCAAATTCCCCATTTCTTGCCACCTGCAAAAAAACAAATCACAAAGTCGATCATTTAGGAACAACAACCCGCAGCCAATAATCTGCACAAATCTCGAGCAGTTTTTGTGTCGAAAGTCGAAACTGCAATACCGTAAATCACGGCGTAATCGTGCAAGGGGGAAAAACACGAAAACGAACAAAAACTTTTACAATGACACACGTGAGTAGTGCGCAGAAATGGAATACTACGACGAATTAATTCGAAATCGCACTTTGAATAGAAATCGCGTGCAAGGCGTGGCCAAATGCGATAGTGGATATGTATGACATCAACAACGGCAACGACCACACGAACGCAAAAAAGCGCAGCGAAACGACTTCCACAGGTTTTTTGGACGATTACAAAACGCAAACACGCATGCATGCGCGCACCACACAGATCGTGTGCTGGAAAATCGGTAAAAAAGAAAGAAGAAAAATGGTAGTTTTGTGCTGAGGTGACGCCACAAATCAGGCGTAATCCGAAATGAGAAACAACAAGAAAGAAACAGTCAGCACAAATGACTGCGCACATGGAGAACTACAGAAACATGTTGAAATCCACGCAAGAGCAAAATGAAATGCGACACACGACACGAGCGAATATGTAAGCAGCAGCAGCAGCGCTCACAAACACTGCAACATTTTTACTGCGGTCGCTATGCATTTTTCATGTTATTTTTTTATTCAATTTCAAATCAGCTGACGACAAGTAAAGTCGCGTGGCGATTTTTCGTTCACGCTGCTGAGAAAAAAACCTGTGTTCTTTTCGTTTTCTCGCCTGGATGCTTTTTAGTTTCGCTGCTAAACACAACCAGCCCAAGCGCGTCATGCATCGCAAAAAAGTGGTGGTGGTGGTGGTGGTTGTGGTTTTCTCAGATCAGGTTTGTTCAAAATAATGCACACGAACAGACAAGTGCAAGTGCAGCTAACAACTAGAAACGAAAACTGCAGTAACCAACTGCGATGCCCTCTATAATAAATGCAGTACGTTCGATTTCAGCGGCACCGCCCGTTGTCAGGCGACTGGCAGATGAAAAAACAGCAAATGCATGAATGAATGAATCGCTGTGAAAAATGAAATATTGCGGAATGAGAAACTGAACTGCCTAATGAAATATCGTGGCATGCGCATGGCTTGCCGAACGTACAGTAGTCGTTTGCGGGAAAAACTCAGCGTGAGAGTTTGGGAATTTTATGCCTTTTCCAAATGTATAGCTGGATTTTTATATTCACTGATCATATACGATTATTGAATATCACAATACAGAAAACTGATTGTAATTTTATATTCAGTAAACATGCAACATAACGCTTCGCATGCAAAATGAGAGAAAGTAATCATACATACAATACTCAATTCAGTATACATTGCAGACCAAAACGAGCAAACCACCCAAACCACAACCACAATAAATCTGCCATGATGTGCTTCCACAAATGTGTCGAAAAACCGGCTTTGTCTCATGACACGATCAATAGAGTGAAACTATTTTAGAAAACACAAAAAAACCATGCGAGCAAAACGAACAACACGAAAAAACGAATGAATGAATGATTAATACAATTTTCACTGCTGATTGGTCGTGTACAGCCATAATCTCTGCTCTTTCGGTTTCGTGCATAATCAATGAGCAATTGAACATCGTCGCACAAAAAGATGATTGTGCTTCGTTTTGACGAAGTGCTCACAGTCTGATGGAACAGACAACGAGAATGCCTGCACACGGCGATGACAACAACAGAACGAGCATGAACAAAAGCAGCAGCAGCAGCAGGCAAAGGCAGAGTCATTCGGTCGGCCCGATTCAGCGCGTTCGGCCACCTTGGATGCTGTGCTCCATTTTATGCTGTATTTACCATCCGTGCATGTGCACCGCAGCACGACTATAATAACAAACAATCATCATCCTCGTAATACCAAGGTCGACACAGACAGACCAGACACACTAAGAGAACACAACCTTTCAAACGATCACAGAAACGGGGCGACCGCTTATGTGATAACAGCAATCGAAGGCGACAACGCGAAAGCAACGAGAAAAGCCCTTATTCAATCGTAATAGACAAACATAAATAAATACACAGTGTGTGAAGTCATCGATGACGAGTGAATGGGGGAAACAGGTGCATTGCGCGTAGGGTTAGACGAAAAAATCTGAATTTTTAATTAATTTTTTACAAATTAAGTTCGTTCGAAGCGATTCGTCGAGCTGAGTTCAGCTAGATTTTTTCAGAGCTATCCGGTAAACTATAAGAGCGCAAGTTGTATTTTATTGAAATTCTATATCATACCGTAAATGAAAAATTGCATTTTCAACAGTAAAACAAGACAATTTTTGACGTGTACTTGAATAATGAGTTGTTCCTAGTCGTTTCTCTTGAGAAAATAACAAAAATTGGGCTGTGTTGAAAAATGCCTGTTTGCCGTGGCTAAGTCTGCATCCCTCGTCGCTTAAGACATTTAGTTTCAGCCAGATTATCTGCCACATGGCAAGGGTCAGAGGCCCAAATTTTTAAAAAAAAATTTCAACCACCCCAACCCTAATTACGCGACCAACGCAACCCAACCCACACCGTGCTAAGCAAAGACAAAACGCACAAGCCGGCGGATGCGTCTCACGTTTCCCAACGGTCTTCCACACTTGTTTCTCAGATTTCCTTCTTTCCATCCTTGACTAATGGGAAATTTACGACCGCATTTGAAAAAAAAACCACCGAGTTTTGTCAAAAACAAGACGGAATGGCATGAAAACACAGTTTCAAATACCTAGACTGGACCACATGCGTTGTATTATCTTCACCACGGCCGCACGGACGGATGGTTCTGGTACGACGCGCATGCAGAGACGGCAGATTTGAAGAATGGGGAACCGAGAGGCGGACGAAAATAGACGAAAGAGACAATAGGGGAAGAGCTGAAGCCACACATGATGATGATGCCCATCCATGTCCGACGCGACATACGCGAAGTCGGTCGCGGCTCGCTCGGCTCCACCGGTGTGTTCCGTTCATATTACGCCACTTCCAGACGAGTTTTTCTATCCGATAACAAAACCATTGCTGCTATTGAGTGAGAGTCGAAGATGAAGAAGAAAAAACACGAGTGAGATGGAAGAAAACGGCACCACTGTACCACCCAAATAATCCAGCGATTTTCAAGCGGCTCTTCTCCAACGGCGTACAAAAGAAACGAAACGGCGAGAGAACACGTGCAAATCAGTGCCGGAGCACCGAACGGGACGGGACGGGACACGTATTGGACGGGCGAAGTGAGAAAGTGTAACGAGCTACAAGCAAAAAAACGACCATCACAACACAAAAGGGCAGCAAAAATATGACGGGACGGACGTGTAACTGATGGGATGACGGTATGGACTGAGCAAAGCACAACGGCGCTGCACGCGACCAACAGAACGCCCGATGATTCGCTTGCGCGCATAACGCAACGCCTAAGCTGAGCGTTGTCACATCCATTATGCGTAGTTTCAGTCGGCAGTTTCAGGTTGGTTGGAGTGCACAAAAAACACGCTCGCTTTTAGAGAACACGCGGACGGACCGGGTGGAAACGCGCGAGCGCACACATTGGAGTCGGCTTGAAACTCTACGCGCGCGCGTTTGCGAGAACGAGAAAAACATATGACACAAAATACAACCGCGACAACAGGACGACGACAAAACCTGAACGCTATTATGTAGAGTGTGCAGGAAAAAAATCTATGTCCACACACACCGCAGCGCTGCCTGCTAGCAAACACAAAAGCACTGCGCTATGATGTTTCTTTCTAACGTGTAGATGGAAAGCACGTGGTGGTGGTGAAAGAATAGAAGAGACAGATAGATGGAAAACGACAGCTACACAAAGGTACCAAGACACACTTAAAAGTAAAACGAGCGAGCTACCACATGTGCGTTTTCTGTTTACCACGTGTGCGTGTGTGAAAACGCGTAGACCAGCTGGCATTTTTACGGTCCGGTTGCGAGATTCTTTGCTACCTTGTCGCCGGGACAAAATCTTGTTTCTTAACAATTCCTGAACGCCCCACGTTCAACTCAGCCATTAAATTTGATGGAGGATTTTGCTATATGCCATAAAACCACTTCTAAAAAGTCAAAAAATAATGACGCTTCCTTCCAAGCAAGCAGTCCCCGGTCGATCGGTGCCAGTCACGGTGACCCACCAAAGCGACCCTGCGCAACAGCAGAAAAACAAAGAACAAAAACAATGAAGAAACGTGAAAAATTACGGACGTAACGCTTCCACATGTCAACCAACAAAGAACAACTCTGAATGTGCGTAATTTGTTGCAAAGGCGATATCGCGGTTTGCTCAATCAAACGTTTCAACCGACACTTGAATTTTAGCTTCGTGTTCAACAGAAACGATAGGAAAGTGCAGTAACACAATGAAACCAAATGCCGACCAACCCAAAATCCACTAAACCCTTGATATATTTACGAAACACCATTGGGCGAGTAGCAAAATGAACTGCAAATATATATGCTCGATGCTGTTTGTGCACGTTTTGAATGAATTGTTTTCAGCCACCGAAACGTACATGTGCGAGCGAACAAGCTTATCACACCAGCCGATACACAACAACACAAGAGCACGTGGGCCCGCCTAGCATGCTCGCACAGTACACATAGTTGAGCTACTAAACGCAAAATGCACACACACAGCATGCGATGCAACTAAAACATACATGCAAATACAATACAACTAAGTATAGAGAGCGTCACGTTTACGGTCGGACATTGCTGAGCTGTAGCGAAAGTACGCCGAAACCACGTGACACACGAGTCCGCCCGCACGGCAGCATTGAAAACTGAATGGGGTTTCACATCATCGGCCTTTGCGAGCACATGGAACGGAACTCAAAAGTGCACTGCTGCTGCTGTAGGCTGCCGCAGATGCGCGCACGGCACGCGCCAGTGAACGAGCGCAAGAATCAATATGGCGTCGCTGTTACTGTCGGCTTGCGCTAGTCTCGTGGTCGGAAATGCGAATAGTGAATACGCACGGAGCACATGACGCCCACTCTGTTCTCGTGTTGCCCCCATGTGCACAGACATCTTTTTGCACACACACGTCACTGACTGACTGTGTACACTGTAGTCGGGCGAGCCGCGAGCGTGTCTTCCGCCCGATCGTATCGTGGAGGCGCCAGCTGCAATTTTTGACAAAAAGACCAATGCATACAGAGGAAAAGAAATCCCGAGGCGGGTGATGATGATGCTGCTTGATGACGCGCACGCTGAACTTGATTCGACAATTTTGTGCAAAAAAGGCGCCGAGCAGGTCTCTGTCCGAACTTTTTTCTTGTCTGTATAACTATAACTGTCTGTCAACATAACTAAAATCATCTGCATAAACTATCAGCAACACAGTGAGCAGTAACAGAAAGGTGACATTTGTCAAAACCGGGTTGCAGACAAGCCACGGCCACCTGTTTAGACAAGGCAAAAAAGGGCTAAAGTCAGCAGGCAAGCAGACACTGGGCAAGCGCTGCAGCAGCACACAAGCACAGACACGTGCGTCAACGTGAAAAGAACACAGCGGTTGTCATCGCAGGAAATCGCCGTCAGGCAGAGTCAGACCCAGCCAGACCACCCCGAGACCACACACGTGGTCGCGCTTCAGCGTCTCGCAGAGTTCCCTGTAATTTATGCGAGCTTTCAAATATCCCACTGTTTTTATCAGTCGGTAAAACAGCATGCGCACGGATCGATTAACTTCACAAAATGGCACGGAACGGGCCAAATTTAATTCAGCATGAAAATCTAATTTTTACATTTTAAACAGTGAACATTCCAGCATAAATTCATGGAACATTCCAGCACCGTCACGAAAGGCCTAGTGGGTTTGGTTTATTCTTAACTCCACGGACACGTACAGAAGAAAAGCACAAGTCAGAATTGGACGGTCACGGGAAAATTAGAAGCAGTTTTTCAAACGAACTGTTTTAGTGCGCGTGTGCGGCGAAAAAAAATCGGTTCCAACTCCATCTGAGAGGGTTTTAGGTTTTTTCTGAAAAAAGCATAAAACACATTACTTTCGACCGATTTTCCTAAAACTTTGTGCAAATTTCGCTGAGCCTACGCCACATGTGCGTTGCGTGATGTAGCTGTTTGAGCGTTTTAGCTATCTATCCGCCATCTACTAGATTTTGACCAATCCCCTCCACTATTTTGGCTTTCTCTCAACTATCTACAGGCACAGCGGGAGAAAACGGCTCGTTCTCGAAATTGGTGTGGAAACCGTTCATTACAAAAAAAAAATAAACGCCGATTTAAAAAAGAATTTTTTTTCTTTAATACGCTCTGAAACCTCATTTTTTAGCACAATTTTTGAAAAGTTCAACAAAATTTTTTAACATTGGCTTGCAAATACCGTCAGGACCGTTTTACCGTTTGATTTTAGGCTTGAACAACTTTCAGAATGAAGGTTTTGAGCTTCGCCAAAGCTTGACTTATCATTTCCGATGCAGCAAAGGTGACAATTCGCCTCACATAGGTGTGAATTCTGATCGTCCAAGTTGTACCGTCTGCAAACGCTACTTTCTTTTGTTGCTGCTTCGTGTCGTGTCGTGACGTCGACATCATAATTAATCGAATTTCAAGCCGGTAACCCATTTTTCAGTTTAGCTGGAGATAATTAGTGGCGTCTTACGTTTTGATCTCAAAACGTAAGATATAGGTTTGGAAAAGGGGTAAATAATGACGTCACCGAAACTAAAACTGGAAAGTTCCGCCATATGCGAGGCGTTTGCACATCAAATGTGGTTTTTCTAACTCCCTGATTGATTTGGTGAAGGGAAGGATGAAAAAGATTGGAGAAATAATTACCGCACCACCTTTTCCACTTTCCCTCACAAAACACGAACCGCTCTTATTCTAACCGCCAGAATTTGTTGCGACTTCGGATCAGCGGACGCGACAGCAGAGTTAGCAAACCGACCGGTACCGCACGCCGTCGCCATCCGATCCAAGCCGAGGCAACATCTCATTTATTGCTGCTCCGTGCGTGCGTTTGAGTTGACTGACATTGAACGAAACTATTTCCACCAGTCCTGTTTATGTATGTTCCTTTTCTTGCTCCTCCTCAGCTCTGGGGTTTTGGAAATGAAAAGTGAAAATCCCGTTAATTAATTTTTTTTTAATTTTCGCCAATTTGGACCTACCTTTAGCAGCATGTGGATCCAAACTAGGCTTAGAGGCTTTGAAAAAAGTTTTTTTTCGTTTTTTTTTTAATTTGGATTTTTTTCCAAACTCAAAAAAATTTGAAAAATTTTTCTTCTACTTTGCTCTGAAAATTCGATTTATGGCATAATTTTTTGAAAGTTCAGACCAAATTTTCTTCCCAACTTCTTTGTGTGCTTAGGTAGTGTCATTATTTGGTCATTTTGAACGACGTACTCCATGTTTTTCGATTTGGATGACTTCTAGGGTCAATTTTTAGCGTTGAAATGACTTAACTGAATTGAAATATCGTTTCAGAAATCGTTTTGTTGCAACTTAGAACATGTTTTTCAGTCGGTAGGCCATGAGATGAACATGATATCTTGTTGATTGGCGTATGTTATAGGTCTACAATGGAGTTGTGCGACATATTGTTGAACAATTGGAGCGGAGGTGTTGGTCAATACCACATCACACGACCGTTTTTCAGATACCCGATAACATGGCCACATGTTAAAACTTGCGTGCCAAGCTAAACTAACGTGTTAAACTTGCGTCTGTCAGTTGCCCGCAACGTGATCGCGAAATCATGGTACGTGTTTTCGATACGATGATTTCGAGAGTGGGCTCTGGCCATGCGGCAGATAGCATAGCTGGTTGAACCTGAAAGTAAGTGTCTTGGGGGGGCGACCGGGTCGACAGGGGTTGCCGACTTCGCTACAGCAAACAGGAATTTTTGAACACAGTCAAATTTTAGTAATTTTCTAAAGAGGAACAACTTAGAACGGTTCAATAATCATGTACACGTCAAAAATTGTCCTGTGTTACTGTTGAAAATGCAGCTTTCCCTCTATGAAATGGACATAATTTCAATAAAACACGATTTTCGCTCTTAAGTTTTCCGGATCGTTCTGAAAATAGTCTAGCTGAACTCAGCTCGACGAGACGCTTCGAACGAACCTAACTTGTAAAAAATTATTTAAAAAAAATTTCCGGATTTTTCTCCCTAACCCTAATCCAAACCCAGGTCGTGTTTTTCTGTGTTCTTTCATAGCGGAGAAAGTACGCAAAGAAACAGGCGACGGACCGAAAACGAGAAACGAACAAACGAACGGAAGGGTCTGCTGATTCCGGTTGTTCAACAACGAAACACAACAATAACACAACACGCGTTGCTTTTCCCGCACAATTGAGTGGTGGATTCGACGACAGAAAATTTGGATTTGTTTCGACGACTGAAAATTCAGATTTTCCATTGATAAAAAACCGGCTTTGTTATTTTTGGCGTAAAAAACAATTTTTTGTGTTATCCTTATAAAATTAATAGTATTCGATTTGGATTTGATGGAAGCCGAAGGAATTTGTGGGACGCTTACGTAATCAACTTCAAAAACACCACAAAAAAAAACAGAACAGAAAGATAAAATACAAAACATAACAAAACAGTAGCAGTAGCACGCAATTTACAATCACAATCACTATGAGGACTGACTGAGAATGTTCTTCAAACGCGAGAAATCAACATCATTAGTCAAAGACTTTGACAAAAGTCCATTTCATTATCGTACACCATTCAAAATATCGTCTGAATGCTAATCTACTCGTTGATTATTGAACCTCATTGAAGTCAAAAAAAACATTTTATTGCCAACATTTTCATTTCTATTACGATATAATCTTCAAGTTTTTTTTCATCATATGTTTTTTCTGTCGCTCCCCTACCAGTTCCAGGTACCAAACTCTGGTAGTTTGGTTTTGGAGTGATTGGACGCTGGACCAATGCTATCGCAACAGTTTTCAGCTTTATCCTACTTTTGCCTGATGCATTGCCTAAATTTTTGGTTTTTTATCAGTTTTTGTACATTTTTGCAAGTCTGCGCGTATCTAAAGCCTAGAGCAAACGACAAAGATATTTTTTGTCTTTTAACGTTTATCGATTGAACGTCCGTGATCCTGCTGACGATAAATTTTAGTTTAGTGTAAATTCTTTTGTTTTCTTTTTTTTTGTCTTCTGTGGTCAGTTTTATAAAAATGAGTAGTGTCTGAAAAGTGAGGATTTTTACTCCAGGATGTTCCGAAAGTTAGACCATAACGAATTCCGTTGAAGAATTGGTCATAAAGTTCCTTTTTTGACCGAGGCTTCATATTGGTTTAATATTTTTGCCAAAATCAGCACCGAATTACTTTATTCTGCCGGTTCCCCTCCATACATTTATTTAGAAATTGTCAAGGTCTAAGTTTTGGAACACCCTGGAGTAAAACTCCTCAGGTTTCAGACATTTCTCACTTTTATAAAACTGACCACTGGCGTCAATGACGCAGGTGCATTTTGGATGAAATTTTAACCAGTTATTGAACAATGTTCTACTTATGTTTCTACTTATTTTCAGCCCGGCTAGGTCCACGCTGAACTAAAACTTCAAAAACTTACTAGTTTCGCAAATTAATGAACGTTTTGGGTATCATCAACTCCTTTCTTATCATGATTACCGTAAAGTCTTGCATATAAGGTTCCCCCCACTTATAAGACCCCCACCCAAAAGTGGGCGGAGTGTCACACGGCGGGAAACCAAAAAATTCAAAATTTTGACTTGGTCAAAATCCTACCCCGTTTATAAGACTCGGACTTCCTAATCTTCGCTATTTATAAGTCCTCCTCTCACTTATAAAATTGGCACACAAAATTCCACTTTTTTCGGAAATTTTTGATTTTTAAATTTATATAAGAAGACCTTATATGCAAGACTTTACGGTATGTTTTTTAAAACATTTTAACAACAAAAAAGATTATGTTCAATAATAGCTACATTGTATCAGTAAGTTGCAGAAGGCAGAGTCACAGAAATAACGACATCAGTGGCGCTTTCCTATTTTAGCGTAACTTCCCACAAATAAAGTACGGAATGACCGAGTAAACCTGGCAGCTTTTTTTCTGGGTGCAAGGAGCGCGCGAAATTTGAATGAAAAAAATAGGCGTTCAGAAACCAACATGTGTGCCAAATTTGACGTATTTTTTCAGACTAACGGATGCTTCGTGCTACTATGTTTATTCTTGCTCCCTTGAACACATGATTAGGAGTTATGTTGGCATTTTTGAAAAAGACAACTCCTAGTCTGCGACTGATCCCGCCTTGACGGGCTGTTTTTATTTCGGCCATACTGTAACTTTGATATTTTACTGTAACTTTCATTTTGTTCGACAAAAACATCTATCCCATGTTGACGTAACTGTCAATATGTTACGCTAAAATAGGTAGGACAGGTCTTCTTGGTACTGGCCTATTTTAGCGTATCAACATACAAACAGCTAGTTTTCCGTTCAGCTAGCTAGCTTGTTATTTCCGTCTCGGACGTTTCGGACTTTTGTTATGTTTGAGAATCACGCTTTGTCGTTTGCAGCGCAGGTTTGAGCGCCATGGAAAGCAAATTCATTCGCATAAAATTCTGTGCTATTTTTATCCTTTCAAATCGCTCAGGGCAGCGCGTGTGGGTGGGTCTGTTCCTTGGATTATGGCGCTGGATTTGTCGTTTCCACATGCCACACCTCATAAAAATACCGCACTGGGGCAAGTAGAGATGAAAAAATTGGAAGGCAGGTAGAAACGCACGAGTAAAACTTACGGCACAAAACTCATAAAATTTCCCATGCCTGCCCTGCTGTGCCATAAAAATCTTAGGCGAACCGAACCAATGTTACCAAAAAACTTTCTGCATCCAAACGAGGACGATCTTTGTCTTTTAGCAGAATTTGTCAGTTGCGAATGTTGCCGTTACTAACGACAGCTCTGTTCAATTGCGCAGCCCAATGTTTTAAACTCGTGGTTGTTGTCTCTGGTGTGTCAGTGTTTTATAATTTCTGATCCCATGGGATTATTTGATTCATTCACAAAATGAATTTCAACCAGACTAAACAAACAATAAACGAATTTCAACCATTCGTTTTCCCACCGCGGAATTGATACGCGGAAATCGGTTTATTGTATACGAACATTACAAAACGGTTTGTGATTTTTCGAAGCGTGGCGCGGACAGAGTTCGTTGTGCCATCCATATACGAATTATGAAAAGCCGCCCACTCTCGTCCGGTTGCACACGAACAGCGACACTGAAAGTGAACATGTGCCACTTGAATGTGAATGTGAATGTGTCGCTGCGCTTGTTGTGTGGTCTGCGCGCGCACACACTTTGCCCACGACGGTGTAGGGCTGCACGCACGCGCCGAAAAGCACAGCCCGAAGTCAATCACAGCGCGCTAGTGTGTGCAAGAATCAATTTAGAAGCACATCATATCCATCAGAAAGCTATATAAGCAGCACACGTTTTTTCCCAGGCGGCGACACAAAACTAAACACACGCGTCGTCGTCGTCGTCGCACTCTCTTGCCATACACAGTTCGGCAACAACAACAACAACAACTACTACTACAACAACAACTGTCGTCGTTGTTGCTGTTGCTGTTGTCGTTGTTGTTGTTGTCCGGCATCGTTCTCTCTCGTTTTCGTCTTGTGTGATCTGATCCGAGGATAATTTTCGTCGCGCTGGCTTGCATGACGCTGCTTTATAACACGAACATGTTTAGCCCCGGCTTGTTGTGACGCGCAAGCAAACGCTGCCGAATCAGGGTATGTGTGTGTGTGTTTGCATGCATGCAGGCGCACACGGGCTGATCGCGCCAGTGTGCGGTCTCTATTCTCGCGCTGCATAAAGTATATCGACATTATAATTTTAAGCGCCACCCTCTCTATATAATATGACGGCGTGATTGATAAAAGTGCGCTGAACACACACGCGCGCAAGCATCGCGCACGCACCCGCACTCTTGTGCACACTCGCGATGTCGACTGGGATTTCACGCTCATTAGCGGCGGCGCGCTGCATCAACGTCCATTAGTGAGCGCGCACGCCATTTTTTAATGGCGTTACTGGTGTGTCGCGCGACGCCACGGCTTCTGACCGCCGCATTATTATTATGATTGTCATCTGATTTCAGCCGCTCCGCCACGACCCGAGCCGACACAGTGTGCATATAACACATTTTCACTTAATTTCAGCTGCTTCCCGCTGCACGCACAGCACAGTCGTGGCTTCTTCACTTGTGCTCTATCTCTCTCTCATTCTCACATTTTCGGCCGCAAATGACAGAGCGCGCAAGTCCCCCCTGATCGTGGCATTACACGTCGGCAGCGGCTGGAAGCGCATTCGTCAACCGTGTCGAATAGAATTAGCGCAGCAGACGGCCGTGCCAGAATACATCTATGATTGCAATGCCGCTCGGCAGCCCCATGTGCACACCGCAGCAACACACACACACACATGGCAGCACCAGCAACGTGCCCGAGATATGAAGTTTTATTTTCGTCGAAAAGCATAAATCTGATAAATTGGCGCCGCGGCTCATATGCGCTCGCGCGCGCGTCGCGCCTTGCCTTCTAAATCCATCTATCTCAATATTCTTTACGCGACATCTTATCTCTCATTCTCTCTGGCGCTCTCTGTTGCTCCTGCTCGCGTCTCGCGTGTCATCGCGCATGACGTTTTTTTGGCTTTGCGACGTTGCAGCGCACGACAACAGGCGATCGCGTCGTCGCGCACTTGTATCCCCCAGCGGCGGCAGACACACGCACACACAAAATGCACACGAGAATAAAAATCGCAACCTGTTTTTGGACATGTACACACATGCGAAGCGCATTTGTATCGCAGTCGCTCTGCTTTCGCTTGCATTTGCGAAATTTTCGGTCGCAATATTCAATTTCACACACACACACACTCCAGCATCGTGAACTGCTTGACGCTATATACGCTACCAGTCAGTTCCACTTCGACGTAGGTGCCATCAAGCGGAAGTCTTTCTCTGCAGTTGTTGGTTACACTTCAAATGTTTGCATCACCAATCAAACGTACCACGGCCCGTGGTCGCGGCGTGCTTTTTTCGTTAGGTCGCCGTTTTTATGACCGCGATCGTTTCACAGTTTGTTGGATTGTTCATTTTTTGCGTGATACGCGCGGTGTGCGGTGGCAACAACATTTTATAGTCGCGTGAATTGAAAACTGGCTCATGGGCATATTAAAAACGAGTCCTGTATCTTGTTAGATAGAGTGATATTATTCGCACCTGACGCATTGCCGCAGTCTTGACAACGACGCAATGGCGAATGTAACGTCGTTAATATCGCTGGCAACGCCTATGATTGCGACTGATCAGCCAGACAGACACGTTCATCGAGTAACAAGCACACAAAAGCGAGCGTATCAAACTGCTTTCACAGTGTCATTCAAGCCGTGCGTTCACTTGTGTCACAATAAAACTCGGCAGAAACATTGCGAGTGTAGACATGTGATCTCGAGGTGGTACCTCTTGAGCGGCTGCTTGTTGTGCTCCGTGACAGTTTTATTTTTCTCTGCGTGTTTCGCGCAGCGCACTACTTCGCCTAACCGTATGCAACTCACCAGGGGTGACATGACAGCATATTGCGAAAATAAGCTCAATTATAAGTAACAACGACATGAGATCTCCAGACATGCCGAACCACCCAGACGGCGGTGTACACATGCCCGTCACAACGCTGCCATTACCGCTGTTCATCATGCCCCTCAATGACACGAACTCTGTTTTTTTAACACACATGACACGCACATGAATAAGCACACCTATGAGATGGCGCCGTACAATGGCTATAAATAGTTTGCTAATGTTGTTTTTGGTTTATATATGCCAATATATAACAAACTTGTCATATGCTCTCGTTTGCATTCGATCATTATTTACGCTCATGCAAACATATAAAGTCACACATGCATAGTCACATTAGCGCTGCCTGGGCGAGTGAAATTGCGGTGCGGCCACGCCGGCATGGCTGCCAGCGAACCTGAAATTTTGGTAATTCAAAAAACCATAGTTCATAAAACCATGCTCGTTGACTGATAGTGTGCGTACATATTTTGCATATGTTCAGTTCATGCCATCACGCAAAAAGAAGTGAATTAATGTCGCTGCGAATATATTAACGGTATTTCCATTGCCACCGCCTGTTGCAATTCGCACATCCAATAATACAGGGTGATTCAAAAAAACGTCAAGAAAGTAAACGTCTCTTATCAGTCACTGAGTCGGGGTTTAAGCAAAAAATTTTACCGCATAATTTTTAAGCCTATACATTTGTTGTGTTCAAATTTTGTTCAAAAAGAACAATTCAGTTGAGTACAGCAGTGCTCACAATTAGAAACTCCATTTCCGCATGTGTGGCTCTTGCGCAGGCTCATGCAATGAGCGTACATTGCGCCGAGCGCAAGAATTTATACCGCAGTCAATTGTTTTAGTAATTTTTGTGACGTGGTCAGGTAAAATAAATTTAAAAACCTTTAATTTATAAGCTGTCACTGTTTTTAATAGAAAGGGCCAAAAAATAATCTCAATAGTTGTAATTGGCGCATAATGCAAGTTGACTGATGTTGCCCGTACGCGGGCGTACTCAACACACGGGAAAATTGGAGTGTCACGTTGCAACTGATCTGTCTTCTGTGGTCAACTGGATTATCCATTTTGAATGAAGTTTTGGCACATCAAATGTATATAGGTTTAAAATTTATTTAGTAAAAATGTTTGCTTCAACCATCCACTGAGTGGCTGACACGAGCCGTTTTGCTTTCCTGACGCTTTTTTGGACCACCCTGTGTACATTGTATTTGCGCACCTTGCGTTCATTTGAAACGAATCACGGCTCATCGAAATCTCGACTGAATTGGTTGTTTTTTAGGTGTTTATAAATCTAAAAAAATAACACCAGCTGAATAATGTTTGTGTGTTGCGGTGAGGCAGTCAACACGAATTCTCTGCGGCGATACCGCGCTCTCTTTTTGCACATCAGTTTTAGGCCGTGGCTTAATTAAGTACGTACGTACATGCAGTGTGCGCTGGCCAGTTATTTTGTGGCAGTGGCAAAACTAAAGCACCAATTTAGCAGCATCACTGTCGCAGTTGCAGACTGTGCGCTCACATGTCTGTTCGACCACAACGACTCTCTTTCATATCCGACCAAAGCCGTTTTATTAATAACAGTATCCTTAGAATGGGCTTTGCAGGAAGAATGTGCCACAACAGACACACGGCTTCGTTCGAGCGTTCCAGCAATGAATGCCCCAGTTGTTGTTGTTGTTTTTTGCGGTAACGCTTCGCGACTGCACACGTTCTGCCATTTATTTTCCAAAAGCGCACTATGCGCGTTCATGCATACCGGCGTTCGCTGAGAGAGACGGATTTTAGCGCAAAAAACCGCACAACAACCGACACCCCCGCTAGTCGAATGTAAATATCTGCTTATTTTCAGTAATGGCACTCATGCGGCACACGGTTGCTGCTGCGGTTGTTGGTGGTGAGCGACGTCATTTTCCACGCCAATGGTAATCACCGCGATGGAGTTCGCCAACAAATCAGTTCCGGTGGTCGACAACATCCTGGCGTTGGCCGTGGGCGTCTCGGCAGCGATGCAGCCGGCCGTGACAGCCGTCGCTAGCACCAGTCTCCCAGCGGTACTGAACGAGACCAGCAACGATGCGAACGCGACCTCAAACGTCACAGCGAACGCGACAGCCGACGCCGGTCCGGAGCCGTTCCACCCGGTGTTCATCGTCGTCATCGGCCTGATCATGGCCGTGCTCAGCGTGGTCACGATCGTCGGCAACTTCATGGTGATGCTGTCCTTCTACCTCGACAAGAACATTCGCCAGCCGAACAACTATTACATATTCTCGTTGGCCGTCTCCGACTTCTGCATTGGCTTGGAGGGTTTCCCCGTCTATTCGTACTATGTGCTCAGTCGGGAGCACTGGGGATTGGGCTGGTTTCTGTGCGACCTGTGGTTGTCCATTGATTACAGGTAAAACGGCACATACCTCTTGAAACGCACACAAAGTTTTTTTTCATGCTGCACTGCATCGGTAAAAATTTTTCTGAACGTGACTGCACGAAAATAGCCACTTTCAGAAACATTTGTAACGGTGCAGTGCAAAATGCAGGGCAGTTTGCAGTGCAGCTAGCAGTGCAGTTTGCAGTGCACTGCAATGCAGGATGCAAAAAAATGAGACTGGCGTTTATATCCAACGAATAACCACACTTTAAGCGATATTCTTAGCCAGAGTTAGCTCAAAAAAGCATACAGTGACCGCCGAAACACACAGGACACCCATCGAGTTTTTTGTCATCAAGTGCCAACCAACACCTCCTCGGCGAGGTTCGATCCCCCGAGCAAAGAGAAAAGCCAAACGCTCCACCACGTAGACCACGAGGGTGACCAGGTGTTTTCGATGCGTGATCTCATTTCAGCGTCTGCCTTGCCTCGATCTTCACCGTGTTCTGCATCACGATCGACCGCTACTGCAGCGTGCGCCACGCGGCCGTTTACCGCAACTGGCGCACGCACGGCAAGATGCTGACGATCACGATCGTCGTCTGGCTCGGCCCGGCCGTGCTGTTCACGGTGCTAATATTCGGCTACGACCACTTCAGTGCGACCGGCCGCATTCTGAAGGAGCACGAGTGCTACGTGCAGTTCATGACCAACAAATACCTGAACATGGCCATGTACATCGGCTACTACTGGTCGGTGCTGTTCATAATGCTCTACTTGTACGGCGGCATCTACAACGCCGCGCGGCAGCTGCAGCTGAAGTCCGAGGAGAAACAGCGGCGTGTGCAGAAGATGCACGAGATGCAGCGCAACGCCATCGGTCAGTCGGCGGCGGCGGCGGCACCGGACTACGAACAGCAAAAGGTATTATTGTTTCAGGAACCTCACAACCGAACCATACCCATAAAACGTCAGCACACGGCGAAGTGTCCACCGTAACATGCGCTTTTGAATTCACAGCGAAACATCCTTTCCTATCCCCGTGTGCTCCCATAAACGCATTGAGTACAATCGGTAACCAAAATAAAAGATAATACCTATTAAACGGCGTTTTAACAGAAGACGTCATTTTAGTCCGGACACCTTTAAATAAATCCACAATAGTACAGTTGCATTTCAGCTGGCGGACGCCGTGGACAACGGACGGGCGCGACAGCTGCAGCCGCCGGCCGTGCAGACGGAGCCGCGCAGCAGCACGAACGTGAGCGGCTCGAGCAGCGTGCACAGCTCGGACGTGTCCGACGAGGAGACGTCCGGAGGCACGGTGACGCCCGGCGTGGGACGACCGCGGAGACGCACGAAGAAAGTGTCCGCGCATCACTCGACCGCGACGAATCACGGCCGACGATCGCATCACCACCACAAAAAGCTGCACCACCGCGACACCAAGCAGCAGATGCTGCATCTGCCCGCCATGATCGTCGCCAGGGCGCGACGGTTACTCAGTCACGCACGCGAGCCTGCTGGTCGGTTTTTTGTTGTCTCAGGAGCACTATTTTTATTTTTTGGTCTTCTATACAGGTTTTTTTTTAAATTCAGACCGCGCGCAGTCCGCCTGTAAGAACGAAGACCTCAATCATGTCGCTCGTGACCGAACCGAAAAGCCGCTGCTTCGCCAGGCGGCGCCACCGTCACTTGTCGAATCGAAGGTGCCAACGTCCGAATTGCCGACACCGGATCAGAGCGGTCCGAAGCCTACGTCACTGCCATTACAGCCAGGGTCGCAGCAAAAGGAATGCGACAACAACAGCAACAAGAATGAAACATATCAGCCATCGGAGCCAAACGGTGATCAGATGCAAACTGATGACATCACTCAGGAGACCAGTGAACCAGAAGTGCACGTCGTTGTGGTGGACGGCGCCATCAACCAACAGGAGGCACCTTCGTTGCCACTGGATCGGCCGATTTTTGATGAGTGTGTAATTACGGTAAGTTAACAGTGACGGGCTGAAATTGCAGCGAATATTTTGCTCAATTCCTCGGTTATCATCCCGTATTCTGGAGTTTCGGTTTTAGCCATCACCAATCGAGTGTCCATCGCAGTCGAACGTAACACAACAGCCGAGTTCCACGATTGAACGCGAAAGCACGGCGCCGTGCGTGTCGCCGGAGCCGTCCGACATTCTCACGTCGTGCACTCCGTCGCAGCAGAGTTCGTTGCGCACCAGCGGAAAACCGAGTCCACCGGATGGACAGGTCAGACGGTTTTGTCGAACGTTACTGTTTTATTTTTTTGATTTTTTCAAATTTTGGAAATCTTTCAAACTTTCAATTCGTATTATTCAAATTTCGAAATTCAAATTCGTTTCAGGCTCAAACACCAAAAGCACCGACCGTTGAGGATCAAGATGCGCTGGTTTCGACCGACGGACAGCCGACAGCAGAAACGGACGAGACGGCGGCGACGACGACGACGGCGCCCGACATCGACACGGACACGGCGCCGACGCCGCGCACGATCACCGAGTCGGAGACAACCCTGAGTTTCAGTCCGGCCGATCGACGGTGGCATTTCATCGACGCGGACAGCATCGCGTCTACCAGCAGCTACGCAATGTCGGTCGTCGTCAACAGTGACGACCGCAACGGTGAACAGCAACTCGTCGAATCGTCGGCGCCAGACGAGAAATCGAACAGAGCGATCGACAGCGCGCTGAAGTGCGAACACTGCGGCTACGTCGAGGACGCGACCGTGGTGACGGCAGCGAACGAGACGCTCACCGACGACAGCTACGTCACGTGCGCCGACTCCGACCCGTTGCAGATGACGGTCATGTCCGACTTCTCAGATCTGTGCGTCGACTCGAACAGGACCGTGTTCAGTCCGGTGTCGGATTTGATGCTGTTCGATGAGCAGTCGACCGACTCGGATGAGTACGATTTGGAGGAGTCGCCGACGGTGCGGCACGCCTCGTCTGACGAGAAGCGACCGGCAGCGGTGCACAATCACGTCGCGATGGACGATTCGTTCGTGTCGGACGACAACACGCCGATCGCGGCGCCGCTCTCAATCATCGCGACAAACGTTTTCGATAATTTCGAACTGATCATCGTTGATGCACGAACGACCGCAGACGATCTCAAGAAAGTGCTGAGTAATGAGCCAAATGAAATTGAGAAACCTGTCGAAAACAGCAACGAACGAAGCGAACTGCCAAATTGTGAACAGCAAGAAGCCGCACCTGCAAGTGGCACGATAACAGACAATCCAATACCTTCGACTGACAACCACAACAGTAACGAATTCGAACCAGTCTGCACGAACTCCAACACAAAAACAGAACCGTCGCTTTCGCCGCCGCCGATTTCTATACAGCCGGTGCGTGAGCAAGAGCAGATCAGCTCCGAGCAAACGACGTCCGGTGCGCCGTATCTGTCCGGCTCGGATGTTGCGCTGATACCCAGCGCTGAAGAGGACGACAAGTTGACCAGCGACAACGGCAGCCGCAAACTCAACCAAATACAACCAGCACCGCCAGTCAGCGGCTCCGAGCCGAACAAGAGCGTGCCGAGTGTTCACATTGAACCGATCGAGTCGCCGGCGCCACCGCCACGTCACACGGCGCACCCGATGATCTCGCGGTCGAAGACGGTGCAATGCTTCACGGAGCGCCTCGCGGTCGCCGTGCGCTCGTTGCAGCAGCGCAACTCGACGAAACGCCACCACCAGCAGTCGTACACGAAGTCGAAGACGGAGAACCGCGCTCGCAAGGCGCTGCGCACGATCACGTTCATCCTCGGCGCGTTCGTGCTCTTCTGGACGCCGTTCTACGTGCTGGCGACCGTCTACGGCTTCTGCGACGCGTGCTCCGAGTCGCAGCACTTCAAACTCTGGTTCACCGTCTCGTACTACCTGTGCTACATGAACAGCCCCATAAATCCGTTCTGCTACGCGATGGCGAACGCGCAGTTCAAGAAGACACTGACCAGAATGATCAAGGGCGACCTGCATCGTGTCTGATGTCGTTTTCAAAATGTCACTCTGAAACTTGTTTTTGTTCACTGAGAGTTTATCACATTCTTTACTGTTGTTCCAAAACACTGTTTGCCAATAAATGTGAACGCATGTTTTTGTCATTGTTCCATAGCTCAAGCTGTGCAACCTTCTTCCTGATAAAATGAGTCGTGAGAAATGTTGGCATTTACTACAGCGAGCAGAACAAAAAACACCACTTTGTTTTCAACGCAAGATTCACGGACCTCTCACCGATGGGCGTTTCACCGATCGGGAATTTCACCGATGGGGCATTTGACCGATGGGCATTTCACCGATGGGGCATTTCACCGATCGGGCATTTCACCGATGGGCATTTCACCGATGGGCATTTCACCGATGGGGCATTTCACCGATAGGGCGTTTCAACGACGGGTATTTCACCGATAGGGCATTTCACCGATAGGGCATTTCCCCGATAGGCAATTCACCGATAGGACATTTCACCGATCGGGCATTTCACTGATAGGCAATTTACCGATAGGGCATTTCACCGATCGGGCACTTCACCTATAGGCACTTCACCGATGGACATTTCACCGATCGGGCATTTCACCGATGGGCATTTCACCGACAGGGTATTTCACCGATAGGGCATTTCACCGATCGGGCATTTCACCGATAGGGCATTTCACCGATAGGGCATTTCGCCGATAGGGCATTTCACCGATGGGCATTTCACCGATGGGGCATTTCACCGATAGAGCATTTCACCGATAGGGCATTTCACCGATAGGGCATTTCACCGATGGGCATTTCACCGTTAGAGCATTTCACCAATCGGGCATTTCATGAATTTGGCGTCATTTTCAGACATTAAAAACGACTGGAGACTGCAAAAAACAAAGGCGTTTTTAACGATTTTCTCCAATGTGGCGCCAATTTTTTCAAGAATTTTCGGCAAATTGACGTCAAGTAAATGCAAAAACCCGCTGTCGGAAAATCAGAAAATTGGCTGCTGCAGACAGACAGAATAAATCGTGTGTGAATTGTGAAATCAATCGAGATGACCAATATTTATTAGGTGCGGGTTCTTGTCAAAAACAACATTGACGTGCACATCATCATATGAAATGTATGGAACACGCTGTGTCATTGTTTGGATAAAATACCCTTGGAACTGCCCTATCGGTGAAATGCCCTATCGGTGAAATGCTCCATCGGTGAATTGCCCCATCGGTGAAATGCCCATTGGTGAAATGCCCGTTCGATGAAATACCCTTTGGTGAAAGATCCGTCGGCGAAATGCCCATTTGTGAAAGGTCCGGTTACCGTATTTTAACGGCTACAACGTTGTTCGCATTATTTTTTGTTTTTAATTTATTGTCTAGCTTTATTTCTATAATATAATCAAAAAATCCTTATTTTTCTTAAAAAATCATGATTTTTCATTTTCCAGGTGCATAATATGCGCTAAATAAAAAATCATTAAGTCCTAAAAACATTTTTGCGTTTTTTGCTATTTATGGCGTTTTTCATTGAAAATTTTAGGGGGTTGAACCAATTAGCATACGGTGCACCCCCTAGCAAGCGACCGGGGGCCTTACTTAATCTCATCCACCCCAGCCCATGCGGCACCCACCCCTAAAACCGGATACTGTACCATCCACACGACACCCACCTCGAAATTTGCTTGGCACCCCCACCCCACGTAAGTTACATTCAGCGACACCCACAAAAGTTTTTTCGGACCATCCGAACAAGCATGAATTTTTGCTCACAAATCATGATTTTTTGTCTCTAAAGTCCATAATATAAGCTGAATATATGATCACATTGTAATTTCAAAAATTGTAAAATAAAACGTTTTTCCTTTAAAATTTAAGCAAAAAAAGTCATGGGTGGTGTGAGGGGTGCTCCTCCTCCCCCGGATTTTTTTTTTATAAAAAATCGAATTTTCAGAGCAAAGTAGAATCAAATCAAATCAAAACAAAGTTTATTTCAACACATTTCAATAGTAAAAAAATTTATGTTAAAAAATCCAAAGAAAAAAGAAAAAATTTCCAACCCCCTAACTGAGGGTTTAAATTTTTTTGATTTATTTTAATTTGTTTTTTATTTATTTATTGTAAACCAAACCAACCAACATTAAATGTAAAAATTTTGAAAAAAATTACATTTACAAAAATTAAGAAAAATTTACATGTAAAAAAGTTGGAAAATTTTTTTTAATTTTAATTAATTAAATCAATTTAATTAAAATTAAAAAATTAAAAAAAAAGATTTTTACGTTTTTTGCAGTTTTTTCATCAACCGTACAGATTTCAGATTTATTTAGACACGTCCACGTCCTGCGTTTGCATGCGAATTGCGAAAGGTAGGCCAAATTGGTGTTTGAAGATAATTTTCATGAAAGTTTTTACTTTTTACCAATTTTAAAGGCTTTATTTTGTTCTGGGAAGGGCCTGGGGCTGGGGGGGGGGCGCCCGGCGCCCGGCCCCCTCCCAAGAATTTTTCGAATGTATCTCTATCAAAGGGTCAGGACAAAACCCCTCCCCTCCCCTCCCCTCCTCCTTTTTGGAGGACAAAACCCCTCCCCTCCCCTCCCCTCCTGAGACAGGACAAAACCCCTCCCCTCCTCCAACAAAAATTCAAAAAATGCCAAATTTTGATTTTTAAGGATTACGGTAACTCTGCAGTGGGTCTCGACACGATTTTTTTTAAAACATTTTAAAAAATGCTGCATGTTTCTAAAAAGTTTCAACTGTTACTCACAAGAAACAAAATGGTTTTCAGCAACTTTGCGTCAAGACCCAAAACGACCGCTACCGTAACCCGTGTGACAAAACTTTGGACATATGACCGTTTTATGCGATCATGTGAACGATATCTATCATTCTAGTAGCTTTTCCTGGCAATCAGGGACGTTTTTGAAAAATCGTGTCGAGACCCACTGCAGAGTTACCGTAATCCTTGACATCCGATTTTTTGACATTCTGTTACAATGCTGCATGTTTCTGAAAGGCTTCAAGTGTTATTCACAAGAAACAAAGTGGTTTTCAGCAACTTCGTGTCAAGACCCAAAACGACCGCTACCGTAACCCGTGTGACCAAACTTTCGACATATGACCGTTTTATGCAATCATGTGAACGATCTCTATCATTCTAGTAGCTTTTCCTGGCAATCAGGGACGTTTTTAAAAAATCGTGTCGAGACCCACTGCAGAGTTACCGTAATCCTTGACATCTGATTTTTTGACATTCTGTTACAATGCTGCATGTTTCTGAAAGGTTTCAACTGTTATTCACAAGAAACAAAGTGGTTTTAAGCAACTTCGTGTCAAGACCCAAAACGACCGCTACCGTAACCCGTGTGACCAAACTTTCGACATACCGTATTACCTCTATTAACCCCCCCCCCAAAATTAACCCCCCCCCCCCCCCAAAAAAAATAAAACCCCCACCCCCTCGACAAGTTTCCAAATGTTCCCCCCCAAAAATAATCCCCCATGGGGGATTATTGAAACCTGTTTGAAACACATACCCAGCGAATTCAGTGGCTGGTTGCAGTGAAAATGATGAAATTGTGCTACAGTATGGCCGATTAAACATGGCAGCTTTTTTCAGGGTTCAAGGAGCGCGCGAAATTTGAATGAAAGAAAAAAGGCGTTCAGAAACCACATTGTGTGGCAAATTTGAGTCGTTTTTTTTAAACTAATGGATTATCCGCGCTGTTCTGTGCATTCTTTCTCCCTTGCACACATGATTGGAAATTATGTTGGCATTTTTGAAAAAGACAACTCCTAGTCTGCGACTGATCCCGCCTTGATGGACTGCCTCATTTATTCGGCCGTACTGTACCAAAGGCCCCAAATGGATGAGTTAATGGTAATTTCATTACAAAAGGCTGTTGTAAAAGGAAATTTCTATGTAGAGCAGAAGTTTCTGCGACTTCCTTCCTGCCATGGAAGGTATTTTTGCCATTTTGCCCACTCCTAAAAATGGTTTCCAAATAAACCCCCCCCCCCCAAAATAAAGCCCCCCCCCCAAAAAATAAACCCCCACCCCCAGAAGTCGCTGAAGAAATAAAACCCCATGGGGGTTTATTAGAGGTAATACGGTATGACCGTTTTATGCAATCATGTGAACGATATCTATCATTCTAGTAGCTTTTCCTGGCAATCAGGGACGTTTTTAAAAAATCGTGTCGAGACCCACTGCAGAGTTACCGTAAGCCTTGACATCCGATTTTTTGACATTCTGTTACAATGCTGCATGTTTCTGAAAGGTTTCAACTGTTATTCACAAAAAAACAAAGTGGTTTTCAGCAACTTCGTGTCAAGACCCAAAATTACCGTAACCTGTGTGATTCGTGTCGAGACCCACGGTCATATGTCCAAAGTTTTGTCACACGGGTTACGGTAGCGGTCGTTTTGGGTCTTGACGCGAAGTTGCTGAAAACCATTTTGTTTCTTGTGAGTAACAGTTGAAACTTTTTAGAAACATGCAGCATTTTTTAAAATGTTTTAAAAAAAATCGTGTCGAGACCCACTGCAGAGTTACCGTAATCCTTAAAAATCAAAATTTGGCATTTTTTGAATTTTTGTTGAAGGAGGGGAGGGGTTTTGTCCTGTCTCAGGAGGGGAGGGGAGGGGAGGGGTTTTGTCCTCCAAAAAGGAGGAGGGGAGGGGAGGGGAGGGGAGGGGTTTTGTCCTGACCTGACCCTCTATCAAAGACGTTTTTTCGGCTCAGCCGCTCAGGGCTGCCCTTCTTTTCTAAAATCCGCTTCAGGTAAAAGACGCTCGTTGTCGGACATTGCTAAAACGGACTTGATTTACAATAAATCTTAATCCTGAAGCGTAATCCTAAGCCAAACCTGATCCTAACCTAATCCTAACCTAAGCCAAGCCTTTTCAAAAAGGAAGATGTCAGAAAAACTGCGTTTTGAACAAGTTTTTGTTGGGGCCGGAGCGTGTGCACGCGCGCTAGTGGATCATGAGCATGAGCATGCCGATGCCACGTGCGCGTGCGTTTTAAAAAAGAAGCGCCAGGGCCGCTCAGCTATTATCTTTCTCTTTTTCTCAGCCAGCTATCTATCTGAAAATTTTTGTCTTCGAAGACATAAAATGAGTCAATTTTTGACCAAAATTGACCTCAAAAATTGACCATTTTTGCTCGAAATTCTTTTAAAATTTCGCTACTCTTAGGTAAAACTTGCGTGTGTACTTGATTTTTAGTGTATTTTAAGCCTTATTTAGCTGTTTTTATAGCTTTTTAGCGTTTTAGCTATCTATCTATCTGATTTCAAAATTTTGACCGCCCCCCCCCCAAAGCATAGTTGTTCCAGAGCCGAGGGGTTGGGGGGGGGCCGATATAGATAGCTGGAGCAAATTTTCCAGATAGATAGATTGCTGGAAAATTTTGGGGGGGGGGCCGCGGGGGGGGGGGGGGCATGTGACTTTGGGGGGGCCGGTCAAAAATTTGAAATTTGATAGATAGATAGCTAAAACGCTAAAAAGCTATAAAAACAGCAAAATAATGCTAAAAATACACTAAAAATCAAGTATAGACGCGTATTTTACCTAAAATTAGCGAAATTTTCAAGAATTACGAGCAAAAATGGTCAATTTTGGTAAAAAATTGACTCATTTTATGTCTTCGAAGACAAAAATTTTCAGATAGATAGCTGGCTGAGAATTTTTTTTAGATAGATAATAGCTGAGCCGAAAAAAACTGTCTGATAGAGATAGATTCGAAAATTTTTGGGCGGGGGCCGGCCCCCCCCAGGCCCCCCCAGGCCCCCCCCTAGAACAACTATGCCCCAAAGTCACATCCCCCCCCCCGCGGCCCCCCAAAATATTCCAGCTATCTATCTGTCTGGAAAATTTGCTCCAGCTATCTATATCGCCCCCCCCCCCCCAAACAGTACCGTGGGCCCAAAACAAATTTAGAAGGGGGGGGGTGTGGTGCCGTGGGGGGGGGGGGTGCCGACCAAAAAGTGAGGGGGGGGTCCAACCTATGGTAACGTGGGACCCCCCCATGGGACCCCCATGGGGGGTGCATTTTTTCAAAATTTTCTGAGGGGGGGTCCCCCCCCCCACCCCCCCGGCCCCCCCCCCCATGATAATTTTTCGCTTAAATTTTGAAGGAAAAATGGTAAATTTTGCTGCAAAATCGTTGAAATTACAATGAAGATGGAAAAGTTATCATATATTCAACTTATATTATGGACTTTATAAACAAAAAATCATGAATTTCCAAAAAAAATTTAGGGTGTACGGAAAATTTTGGGGGGGTGGTCTCCGCCAGACAAATTTTCATGGGGGGGGGGGGGGGGGGTGTCGGCCAAATTTTCGAGGGGGGGGGGGGGGTGGGGGGGGGGGGGGGGTGCCCGGTTTTAGGGGGGGTGGCACGGTGCCCCCCCCCACCCCCCACCCGACGGTCTCTGGTGCTCTGGGGGGGGGGGTGTACCTAGAGATGTCAAGAAAAAAAAAATTTTCTATTTTTTTTCTTTAAAAAAAATTTTTTTTTAAATTTTTTTTTAAAATGAAAGTTGTTCAGAATTTTTCAGGGAGTCCGAATATCACTATCTGAGGAGCCACCGACTTACCATATGACCCCCACTCATATGGGAGGAGGGTGAAAATTTCAGACTTGGTTTCGGCGACCCCATTTTCCCACCGACGACATCACGTCTCGTGTTTTGCCTCTCAATTCACCTCAAATAACATGGAAACAAGTTCCACAACAAACCGGTGTGATCATGCTGACGACACGAGGCGAAACAGCAACGAGCAACCAACGAAGTTACGCTTGCAGTGGCAGACAGTGCAATTTCCACCTTTCGAGATCCTGAAAAACGATGCGTAAATGTGAGTTCTCTGCTTCTATCTCACCTTAGCGACATCGGAATTTGTTGAACTAGCCTTTGCGACGCTCAAGTACTTCAATGCGCGAGTCGATCATCACTCACCAAGGCTGAAAACAGTCGATAAATCAATCCAGAATACCACCTGCAGCGTTGAAGACTAAGTGACTAGGTAAAGTCAAAGAAAATTTTTGTTGAACTTTCGAAAAATTATGCCAAAAACGGCATTTTCAGGGCACATTAAAGAAAAAATTTCAAAAATTTTTAATAAAAAAAATTAAAAAAAATGCTTATTTTTTTTACTTTAAAAAAAATTAAAAAAAAAAATTTTTTTTGACCCTTACATCTCTAGGTGTACGGTGTACCCCCCCCCCCCCCCACCCCCCCCCCTCGCCCACGGTACTGCCCCCAACCCCCCCGGCTCTGGAACAACTACGTCTGGAAAGTGCAATATTTAATTTGAAGTCAGCGCGTCGTCAGCGCAGCGCGGTTCGAAAAATCGAAAATGCACCTATTTTTGTCGACCATCAGATTTTTTCCTGAATTTGAGTTTCTTTAATTGATTCAAAAATCGGTTGGCACGTTTTATGATATTACGCTCCAGTTAACTCACGCTCCACAATTGAATGTTCTCGGACACTGCTAAAACGGACCTAAACCTAAAACCAAACCTAAGCCTAATCTTAAGCAAAACCTGTTCCTAACCTAATCCTAACCTAAGCCAAGCCTTTTTAAGAAAGCAAGAATGAAAATAACTGCTTTTTGAACGAGTTTATGTTGAGTGCGGAGCGTGTGCACGCGCGCCAGTGGATCATGAGCAATGAGCAATGCGGATGCGGGGCAGGTGCATATCATAATGAAGCTTTGCGTCAAAAATCACAATAATTTGGTTCTTCTGGACTCCCTGATTGACTTTCCAAAATCCAAATTGTTTTTTTTTTCAAATGTTTTTACAAAAAATGTAAAAAAAGAAAAATAGAAAAAATGTAATTTTTGTTTTCTGGTTAGGATTGGTGTTGTATTTTTGGCGCTGTTCACCAACGTAATGCATCATTATTAAAACAGGTGCATGTGCAGTAGCGGTGGCCCCTGCCCTTTAACACAGGAAAGAAAAAAATGCAAAAACTAAATTGATTATTTTCACCTTATAAAAAAGGCTTGGCTTAGGATTAGGATTAGGATTAGGATTAGGAACCTACAACGACTCATTGCAAGCAACCATTTATCAGAAATCAAAAAAATCACTTTTAAGTATGTATACAAATCGTTTACCAATGCGTGGCCCAAGACAAAATAAATGGCCCAAGCAAGACAATGAATGGCGAATGGCCCTACGTAACGTACACAAAACATAAATGGCCCAACGATTTGTATACATTCTTAAAAGTGATTTTTATGATTTTTTGATATGAGGTTGCTTGCAAATGCAATGAGTCTTAAACTCTTCCTAATCCTAAACGTAAACCTAATCAAAAATAATCCTAAGCCAAGCCAAGCCTTTTTGATACGGTTTCCTTTTTACCCATTTAAGCGTAAGCCAAGCCTTTTTACCCATTTCCTTTCCCAGCGCAGCAGCCTGACTCAGTTGAACCAAATAATCGTGTTGCAGGTTTCGCATATTGTCTGGCTGTGCTGCTTGTGGCGTTTCAAACTTGCTGCGCTGCATACCAATTATATATTTCTGCTAGTTCTGTCACAAAATCGACCATAAACAATGGCCAGCTACGCCGAATATTTGAGCCCGGAAAAGGAGGAAGAGTTGCGCCAGATCGCCAACGCCATCATAACACCCGGAAAGGGCATTCTAGCGGCTGATGAGAGCACCGGTGGGTGAGGAAACACTGTGGCAACGAAAAGCTGCCTTCGGAGGGTTTCAATAAATGGGCCATAAGTCGATTACTTGCCAAACACCACATGAGAACATGCCAAAAAAGCCGCCAATTTCTGCCAATTTTTTGGTGTTCCACAAAACTATAAAATATCAAAAAATGTCATTGGTAGTTCATGCGATAAACACGACGATATGCTGTGGCAATGGTGTTGTAGGTTCGATGCAGAAACGCCTGGCGCCGCTTGGTCTTGAGAACACGGAGGAGAACCGCCGTAAATACCGCCAAATGTTGTTCACGAGCGATCCGAAGCAGATGGCCGAATGCATCAGTGGTGTCATCATGTTCCACGAGACGCTGTATCAGGTGCGAAATGAGACGCAACTGAACTGTGTGGCTGTGTGACGTTGCACTGCACAACGGCGGTGTTCTTTTGCACAACCCAGTCTAGAGCTGTTTTCAGAACGGACCAACCACCTGATTTTTAGGAGGGGTGTGGGTTTCTTCACTGTTTCTAATGACATCACTCCGTGCAAATCAAGTGATTCCTCCACAGACCTAAAAGTAGCTCTCGAACGGAGTTTTTTTAAAGATTCTAAAGCAATCTCAGGAGAATTCAGGAGCAAAGAGACATTGTCAACAGATTGATTGTGCTCGTCCACTTTTACAGAAAACGGACGATGGCACGCCATTCGTGAAAGTGCTGCAGAACTCAGGCATCATTCCTGGCATCAAGGTCGACAAGGGTGTCGTCCCATTGGGTGGCACCATTGGCGAATGCACCACGCAGGGTCGGTCGAGGTTGCTGCTTGTTTATTATTCGAAACACGCTTTCCAGTTGCCCGAGGAGGCGCTTGCATGCGAAGCAATGCGGCGAGCAAGACACGGGAGTGAATGTGAACTGATCGATCATGCACTTTCGTTTGTCCCCGGAAATCCGCTTTGTATTTTGTTCGGAGT